>JANHGB010001872.1:0-27608 GCA_026283785.1 Coracopsis vasa | reverse complement strand
GGAATGGGTTGCCCAGGGAAGCTGTGAATGCTCCATCCCTGGCAGTGTTCAGGGCCAGGTTGGACAGAGCCTTGGGTGCCATGGTTTAGTGTGAGGTGTCCCTGCCCATGGCAGGGGGGTTGGAACTTGGTGATCTTAAGGTCCTTTCCAACCCTAACTATTATATGATTCTATGAATCGTTGTACATATTTGATTATAGTGGCATGGGCATTTAAACAATGATGCCAAGCATGAATTTAACCACTGCAGGCAACACCAATTTACACAAGGTTCGGATAGCATTTATTTGTGTATGCAAAACCACGGCAAAATATTCTGGTCAGAAAAAAGAAAAAACAATCGAAAAAACAACCCGATATTCACTCGCTTATGGTTTAATGTGTATTTCAAACGGTCACTTATTTCTCCTAAAACCATCTGAGGCACTAGAAGAAGGTTTGTGCAGGGACACCACTGCTCTTCACAGGTGCTTCTCTTTGAGGGTCTCACCAGGGTAGATTTGTGCCTTTGGGGCACTTTCCTGCCTCTCCTCCTGACACCCTTTACCAGGGCTGTCAATGCAACAGGCCCACCTCTTCTGGGCACCCATCAGCTGCTGTCTTCAGGGAGTCTGGCTGATACCGAGAGCAAATGACATCTTGTTTCACTTTAGTTGTCTGGCCCAAGCCTGTTGTCCAGGTTCCCCCATCATTTGGTGGAGAGTGTCAGGTACCACCAGGAGACAGCTTGGGCACTCTTGGGGCAGGCCTCGGGGATGCTGCTTCCCCCCTGAAACTCTGCCTTCCCTCTCCCACCTGCAAACGGGACACAGGCATCCAGCCAATAACTAACCCAAATGTGTAAGGAAGGAGAGGATATGACTGCCAGCCGAAGTGATCCAAACACAAAATTCATTGTAATAAAGCACTGTTTGCTCATCCAAAGAGACACAGAGTGCAAAACTGGGGATGAATGGAGTCAAGCCCATGCATGCATTTGCTTAACTAAGTCTCTCCTGTGAGACTTTGGCAAGATACTTTTGGTTCAGTTGATCTCATTGTTGAGTTCAGAGTCACCCTTTATTATGGGTGTTTCTCCCAGGGAGTTAACACAGGCAGTGTTGACAATTCCCCTTACACACACACAACATCCACCTGGCTTCTTTGGCAGGCCAGCACCTTTTGGGTTTTGGTGGCCTTTTCTATCCTAGCTCCAGATCTGGGTTCTCACCAGCTGGGCATTCATTCACCAGGCCATTCTGCACCCACAGCTCTGCTACTGTTTTGCAATGGGCTTGTGGTGTCAGCTGAACTCCACCTTGCCTTGCCATGGTTGCCTTTCCTGCTTTTTTCCCTCCAGTTACCTCACTCTGATTTAACTCCTTACAGCCAGAGTGGATAATGGCAAACTCATAAAAATTACAGCATCTTTATAACGTGATGTTCGTACCAGCTGCATTTACCACATGGTGCTCAAACTCTGCAAACCTGCAGCTTCTTTGAAAGTAATTCTAGAGTCTGTTTCCTTTTAAAATAGCTGGAAAAAAGTGAGCATATGATTTATACTTGTGGTTGTGAATGGCCCTGTGTGCCTTCAGGAATGCAGGGACTTTACCTTCGAAGGTTATAGCCATGTAGAAAACATCTGTAAATCTTGTGGAGACATGACAGATAGTCTTTGTGGGGTGTGTCGTTTGGAAACTCACATGCAACTTCGCAGGAAGCCTGTCTCACTGGTTAAGGTCTTCAGGCTATAGAAGATAACCCATGCAAAGCAGACCTGCTGCACGCACATGCAAGGCATCGAGCACAGCCATGGGTTGCGGTGAAAGGCCCATCCCATCTGAGAGTTCTCATGGGCAGCGTAGTTAGCTGAAAGCAGTACACGTGTGGTCATGATACTGAAGTTCCCACCTGCCATCCAATTTTCTTGTCCTCGTAGAAGTGTTGTTTGTTATGTGCCATACTTTTGCCAGCTGTGTTTTGATTCCACTCGTGCCCCTCCACTGTGGCCTCATGTATGTGCACCTCTCAGGGTGTCTGCCAAATCAGCTAGTTGAGGCTGAAATACTTTTCAAGTTACTGGTTTAGGAAATATTTATGCAGGAACAACAAAGGAGGAAATGCGGCCTCTGGTGTCCTTTGGTTTCAATCTAAAATGAAGTTTGTCAGCGGGAGAGAGGAACAGATGCTCTGCAGGCCAGCACTGGTGCATGGGGCCATGCTCCAGGGCCAGCCACAAGCCACAAGGGACAGGGCTGCGTGCTTCAAACATGCAGCCTTGGGTAGCTTATTCTCACAGCACTGGGGTAAAACTGTGGCATGCACAGCAAAATACCCTCCATGCCCACCAGCTGCGGAATACCTGCCCTGAGCAGCATCTAGAACTGTCCCTGTGCTGTTTACCAAGAGCATTTGTTGTTCTTCAAGATCAATCTTGGTTTAAATTCTTTGACAAAAATAATACACACACCCCTTCCCCAAATTGCAAGAATTAATTCAATACTTTGTGCTTTTTTGCCAAGCTCATAAAGAACGCTTCCTTTTCAGTGCTTTGCAGGAGAGTGCTGATATCTTTTCCAGAACTGATTTAATCTGTATACATTGAAGTTTGATATTCTGCAGATGTTTGGCTAAATTCTAATAAAACAGCCAGAGCAACCCACCATGGGAATTTTATTATAATCCTCCTGAGGAAAAAATATTCAGCCCATGGGATGTGTCATAGGTCAAACAAAAACTGTCATACATCCTCCTTGTTTTGAGCTCATCTTTACTTTTGTTTGCAGCAAATATATAAAAGCTTTTTGTCATCAATTTGTCTTTATTTATGTGCTGGTATGGTAACTAATTATTACAAGTTCCACACACTGCTAATCTTGCCATAATGGTATTTCTAGTATGACAACTTTCATCTGCTGTCTAAACAAGCACAGTCTTGCCTTTTTTCAGCATGGCCATGAGTCAAAGCCAAGTCCCTGGGATTTGAGGATCTTAGGGCTCGCCTGTACATGGTTCTCGCATCAGTGCAATTAGAGAAGTTTAAGTCAAAGCAGAGCAGCCCCCAAGCATGGGTGAAACCACACTCTTGTTAAAGTGCTTATATCAGCACAGCTCATCTGCATAAATTGGTGTAACAAGCAGTCCACGCTAGAGTAGCTGCACTGGAGTACACGGGCTGGCTGAGACAGTTCTGCAATGTCCACCACTGTGCCAGCATTCTCAGGACATTTCTTCTGGCAATCTATGAGTGAGCTTTTAGAAAGAGCTCATGGGACAAGAAACTGGACATCATGCTGTTAACTCTGTTCACCAAGAACATGAGGTTTTTCCCTCTGCTTTCCATTCAGATCTGGGAATTAAGGGCATGGACTTTGAGCATACAATTGCTTATAGGGGACAGTACAACACAGTGAATGATGTCTCCGTTTCATGGCACACCAAATGACCAGGTACAGTGAACAAGTTCTTTGCCACATGCCCCAATGCAGCAAATACTCTTCAGAAACAGAAGCTTATGCAAGAGACTCATCATGCAGAAACCTCACCACAGGACCAGACTCAGGGTAGCTGTTCTCTGCCACACACTACTGCCTATGACACATCTCCTGTACCGTGGGAGTTTTGTTTGTCCCTTTTTTCTATTTTCTTTGTTTTTCTTCTCCAAAAAAGCTTGGTCACCATGTGCTGATGGTGGAGGTACACAATGTGTTTCCTTTGGCAATGAAAGCAGCTGAAGAATTTCCCACTTCATCCCCCAGCCCAGCTGCTAACTTTGTCTCTAGGTTGTGCTGATGCAACTGTTTGCATGCGGGTACTGTAAGTCAGATTGGAGCAATAACAATGTTAAAAAGTCATTTTCAACAAAAACAAAAAACACCCAAAATTGCAAGTGGGACACTGACTTGTGATTGATTGGCACAGGAATGCACTGCAATTGTTAATATATCATTACAAAAGCAGTTCATACAGAACTATGGAAGAGAAGTATGAAGCAGCTTGTGTTGGGGCAAGGGGGTTAAAGCCATAAATAATGTGAAAAACAAGTGTTGAAATAAATGAAGCAAACAACTAAGATGACATTTGGAATTGCGCGAGTGTGTTGTCATCCACGGTGAGTATCAAGTGTACTTCTTCAACCTGTCTAATCTAATATAAACACAGAGCAGCATGTGTATCTAAAAAAAGGCTCTACCAAAACATTGCAGATACCCATCTTGCCCTGGGGAGATGATAAGGGAAGACAGCAAACCTGATATGAGAGCTCCTAGAGGTATCATTTAATGCATGGTTAGAAGGCATTCACATTCCACTCTAATGAGAGTGGTAAAAACATACTGAGGAGAGGAGAGGAATTTGAATTTTTTTAATTCAAAACAGGGACCATGTGAGTTCACCATAGAAAAAACACAGGATTAGAGCTTTGTTTTGGATGCTAAATTTACTGGAACAAATGAGAATGCTTTTATTGCCACTGACACTTTTAAAAGCAAGTCTTCCTTCAACCTGTTTTTTGTCTCATAGCAAGCTGTTGTGGTTAAAAAAATCCCATCTCTCCAAACATACACAGCACTAAACCAAAAGATACCCTGCATGAACTCCGATTTGAAGGAGTAAGTGACTCAAACTGAAACTCTTTCAGGACTCTCCTAGAGCTTCTGTCTTGTAGAAGTTGAGTTAACTGATTACAGAATTTGTTCCTTGGCAGGTAATCGATGAGCCCGCATGGGTTTGTACCACCACCTTAATGTGCTATTGGCAACAAAAGTGAGGCGTCAGGGTTTGATATGATTCACAGTGAGGACAAGAACCAAGCTGCCACTGGTTTTAATGGTGACTCTTCAGGCCCTGGTTTACCCACAGATGATCTTGCTCAGGAAAGAGGAGGGAGAACTTCAACAGACAAGAAAGCTTCCCCCTGTAACCAGAAATAACACCGGCTGCTCTGTAGCCCTTGGATGTCTTTTCACTTTCATGTGAAGTTAAGCTAACAGGTACATAATAAAGCTTCTGCCATATTTTAAGTGCTGTTTGGATGTAGTCTGTACAGTAACAGCTTCTAAAATGGCTTTGCTCTAAACAGGAGAGGGTTTAACATTTATTTTTAGCTTATACTAAGAAAAGATTTCTGAGTAGGATTTGCCAAGGAAACAGTGTTTGCATTTGAATTGCTTTTCTGCCTGAAGTTCAAATGCTGGTTTAATAACACTTGACTTTCGAAAAAAACTTTTTGGTGTCATTTTCCCAGTGCTGGAAATCCCATGAAGTCACCAGTGATCATATTTTGTAGGTTCAGGGACAAAATCTTGAAGGAGTTCCTGAGAGATTTTGGTTATGCATAGGAAGAAATGGGAAGACTACTCCTTCTTTCTTTGGCTTTGATGTCGAATGGCTCCTGCCCATCGTGCTCTGGCAGGAACACTTGCATCTAGTCCAGCTATTTTCTTCCCTTCCTGCTCTCCCCAGCCACTGCCATGTTGCAGGGGGGCCCCTCTTCCACCTGCGGAGCTGGGCTTTTAATACCCTGATGCTTGCAATCCAGCAGCCAGAGAGGACCTAGGTTGCCTGGCTTTCAGGCAGGGCAATGGTTCCTGCGCACATCTCTGCAATCATTCCAGTCCATTGCCACAGGCGCCACAGGCAGTTTAAATTAAAAAAGTTGAAATAAAAAACCCCAACAACCAAAAAACAATAAACACTTTGGAGATGCTTCAGTCTTTACAGCTGTATTCAAAAGAGATGCAAACAGCCTATCGCTGCTTTGGGGAGTTAAGAGGCTGCAGTACTGGGCAGTGAGTGAGGCTGTTTTCTAGTGTTCATTTCTGCACAGGCATTGTTGAAAACAATGGTGATTTTTTTCCTGACAGGGCTCCATGCTAATAGGCTGGCATGCACTTATGTGAGCTGATGGCCACAGAGAATGAAAATTCAGGTAGAATGGAATACCAGCTTACCCAGGGGGCAGACACGTGCTCCCTTGGCCATGTGAATGATACATAATTTTGTGGATCCTGTCGTCATCTTCTCCTGTGTTTACTCAAGCAACAAACTTACTGGAATTAAAGTTCACTAATAAACCAGAAAGCTTTCTCGTTGGTTGGATGTTACAAAATGAGGCACAACTATGTCTTAACAAAATGTATTATATGCCATCCAAATAGAGCAGGGAAACATTTATTACGGAGGTAAAGGAAATGATGTATTTACTCTTATTTCAACCAGATATATGTTGACAATTTTCTTTTACAATGCAACTCCCAGGTAGATTTTAGATAGATCTTTATGTTGGATTCCAGCCATTGCAGCACAATTATTATTACTGTTTTAATGTGCTGGGTTTGTTTGTTGTTTTTTGTTTGCTTGGTTTGGTTTGGTTTGGTTTGATTTGGTTTGGCTGGAACAAGCACTCATATATCTTCACTCATAAATGTAGTCTCCTTCCCCACTGCAGTGGTAGACGCTTGAGGCAGCAGGGATTTGCCACTGCTGTCAGACAGGGATATGTCAGCAGCTGAGTTTCATTTATGTAAGGTGCCCGGTTCTCTGTTAACCAGCACTCCCGTAAATCACCACTGGGACAGAAAAGGCAGGAACAGGGAAGGGACCACACCACCAGTGTTGTAAATGAGGTTGACACTCCCTAAGACTGTAACTAAAACTGCCAAAGCCATGGTACTTCAGCGCTTCCAAAATTTTATCATGACTTCCCAGTCCAATGTTTTGGATTTTAGGCCAAAATCCATCTGAGTTCTCTTGAACTTTTTTTTGCTTTCTGAGGGGCAAACATACCAGTCTAGCTGTACCATGGTCACATGCCAGGGGTAAATCTTGTGTCTTTCCGGCCAGGGTAGTTTGGTGGAGGAGGGAAATATAATCAGAGCTGGGTGGCAAACATGTCTTACACATAACAGTGTTCTCTGCAGGACTGTCTTTCAGTGCAAGTGGACAGCAAACAGTCCTCGCATGGGTAACACTCACTGTCAGCTGTGCAATGATTTGGTTTTTCCCTATGGGGTCTCAAGCCCTATTTGTTGAACATCCCAAGTCTTACTCAGAGGAGAAAATTATTTTCTCAGAAGACTTTCTATGTGGCTTATATCAACATCCATCTGATGGTTTATGCAAGCCACGAAGGTGGCATCATCTCCCCAGGAATTAAGGCCAGTGTCAGAAGTGTCCATGTTGTGCATGTTGTTTATTTCATGTGTCCTACTTCAGACGTTACAGAGCCAGCATTTGGGACCATTTGGCATTATTTCACACTTTCTCAAATCAAAGACAGAAACCCAAGGTAAGCTTGGTGGGAAGGGTTCATTCTCACATTCTTTTTGGGACTGAAAACACAGATGAGGAAAGCTTCCTAGTCTCTGTTCCTCTGCCTGTACATTGGATGGTCGACAGAGTAAAGAAACCGCATTTATAGAGAAGAGCCTACTCAGCTCTAAGCCAGACTGTGTTTTCAGGAAATAAAGGTAAAAGTCATTGGCATGTCTTTCCTGAGCATATGCAACATAAGTTTTTTCAGACATCAGTAACCTGGAAATAGGAAAAAGCACGTTTCATGTCAAACTGCAATTCTTTCCTCCCAAGGATGCTGACATTTCAACCTTTACATAGTTTTTAACGTGAAAAACAAGACTTTGTCCTTTGGTGTAATTCTGCAGTGCCTGATCTGCCACAGCTTCTCCCCTGCCCAAAGCCCCTGATAGAATCAGACAGAGTTAACAGCACAGAGTCTCCAAACCCTCATAAAAGGAAATTTGAAAAAAACCCAGCAGGGTTGGATTTTTTATCTTTGGCATTTTTTACATTTTTTGCATATTTGTGGCTATTGCTGCTTAACAGGTGACCTGCAGGGGAGTACGCACATTTAAATGCTTCTGCGGCTATCAGCTCAGCAGCTTCACCCTAGGAGTCAGCAAACCTCAAAGCCTGTTTCCATTTGAGAAAGTCTGCCAGGGTGAGGATGATTCCCTAATTAACCACATCCTCAGTGTATCACCATTAGATAACACAAGGAAATGTGTTCACGGCTTGCTGCTTCATCAAGCTGCTATAGTGATTCATTCCACTGAGAGAGCAGAAAAGCCCAGGCTGATGGCAGAGATGTGGAGAGCACCATTCCCATGAGTCTTTCTCACATGGTGTCTCTCCCATCGTTTTTCCACAGATGAAGGCTTGCCCTGTGCTACCCCAAGGAGCCTGCCCTCCATTTACCTCCCAGAGCAGATGTTTGTGGTTGGGTCACCCACTCAAAGCTTATATGTTGAAATGTGTGTTTCTTGAACTCAATGGGAGCTGGCACCTCACAGAGGAATTAGCTGGATGCCACTCTCTCCGTGGTGCAGTAACACCCAGTTCGCAACAGATCCTGCTCCTGGAGAGCTCTTAAGGAATATCTTGCAGTCATAGGACTATTTGCCTTAAAGAAAAGAAGCTGGGATATGGTGCTCTGCTCTGAGCACTGCACATGCCACAGTAATTAATTGCTCTTTGTGGGATGCATTATCTGAGTATGGCCATCTGAACGCTAGCTGCATCCTCCCAGCCCAGGGCCTGGACTCATTCTGTAAAGGAACAAGAGCTGCATATAGGCATCTCCAGAAGACGTTAAATCTGTCTTCTTTCAGACACCCACCTCCATAGAGGAAGCCTAAGCCACCATTTTTGGATCAGATCATCGAGCTCTCAGAAGGCTGTACTTGAGCAATATGCATCCACCTCTCTATATTCAGAAATAAATCTTGTATTTCTCTGAAGACATGAAAGGAGATCTACTTTTTGAAGCATCTCTGCATTTTCATTTGATTCCACCCACCCCAGCATCATTCTCTCTCACCCACATGTAACCTTCCCATGCTTATAGCATTATGACTGATGAAAGACTCTATGCATGTGTGTGTAGTTTCTCTGTCATCTCGCCTGTTAACAGATGTGGTGGGTACATGAATTACTGGCAGTACATCCTGGTGCTCTATTTCAGGGACTCAGAATTATTTTTGCAGGATGCACCTTATTTTTTATTACATCTGCAACGCTGTTCCTTGCCACTGCGATACATCATTAGCCTTTCTTACACAAAATAGCCTCTTCTGGGTGGTTTCACTGGGCCCATCTATCTCTGCAAGCACATTGCTTAAGGAAGCGAAGCACTACTCAAATGTGTCATCTGCCTGATGACTCCTCTCTCAGGAGGTGTCAATCTTAAAGGTTAGGCTCAGAGTGTGGAAAGTGTTGGGAGTTTTCCTCAGGAAGAAAAAAGTCTGTTTTGTGCAGCCAGTGAGGGCTAGCATTCATTCCAGCAAGAAATACAGCTTTATGGTTTAGCCCTAGTAGCAGCAGTCCAGCTAAGTCCATATTCAAACATGGCTCAGCTGTTCTTTGACAGTAGTTCAGAGCCAGATGGCAAGGCCTTATGCTGTCCTGCATCAAGGGAAATACTGTGCTTTGATCTTCAGCAGTACCCACGCTCCTGCCAAGCTCCTCACCCCCCAGCCTCTTTACCTACCACCGAGCAGGCTCATCAGCTGTGTGTCTGAATTCTCAAACCTGCTTTGTCTGTCTTTATTCACTTTGCTCAAAGGCTCCCTTTCCCTCCAAAATGTGTCTTCTCTCGTGCATTGACATTGCAGCCAAATCTGTTCCAGAAACATGCCTGAAGAAGACTGATATGTGTTATGTACAAACGAATAAAATGCTTAACATGTTATTCTATGTCCTTTGCTATTAACCATATGTACAATGGTTGTAATTCTTGTCTCAACAGAAAAATCCTGAGTTATTGTTCTACCAGTAATGACCTGCTACACATCCTATTTTCCTGCAGCATTTACTACATTCTTGTAGGCTGTGTTGAGAAGACAGACGAGGATGAGAAACTAAGAGGTGCTAAAGTGACAAAGAGACATGGAAGAGAGACTGGAAAGCACAGAGTTGGCTGTACAGGGTGAGATGGGTAGACAAAACAGTCACTTGGCCTAACAGCTTGTTGGTAGGATGGTGTTACACTAAAACAAACAGGGTTATTTAAAAGCTACAGATTAAAATACCTTTGATAATGGCATCATAGTTGTGTGTGCCTACAAGGAAGACACACCCTTAGGAAGACAACCGTCAGCTGTGTTCTCCAGCTATGGGTAGCAAACCACTACTACTCGTCAAAGGTCTTCACCTTCACTGGAAGGGTTGGGGTTTTGTCTTTGTCAGTGCTGGAATCTCTAAAAAGTACAAACCTCCTAAACAGGGAGAGAAATGTTTTGGTTTTGTGTCTGGTTCGTTACACTAATATATGAGTAGTATTGTAGTCTTGAAATGTTGGAATTACCTTATGTCACCTTCATGAGCAGGGCATCTGTCTAGTGCCAGAGTAGTCTGGCATGCCAGCCTGACTTTCAAAAAGCCGATGCTCTTAATATTAGTTGTTTTTCTCTTGGAATGTCCCTTTTTTCTTTTCTTATGAATAAGTTAAGTCTGTTAAATACTGTTAGTTCATCACAGAACTTTCCATCCTGAGGAAAGGTGGGGCCTTTTTCCTTTTTAAGGGTGTTTGTTCTGCCTCTGAGGGTTATTCATTTCCAGTACACTGGCAGGTAGCATAGACAGCAGGGTTTAGCAACAGATTTTCTATGTCTGAGTCACAGGATGTACTATGGAAAGAATATAATGTTCTTTAGAAGGAATCAGTGTTTTCGATGTAGGACATACACAATGCAAAAATTAGCAAAATAAAAGAGTGTTGATGCCTCAACATTTTCTTCACGCAGAAAACATGGCCAAAATGCATCGATCTTTTAAGAAAACATGTGACGTCTCTAATATGTTTCATTACGTTTCCTTCTTGCACTATTAGTGACTTGTTTTGAAATAGTACCTCCTAACTTTTGTAACCTTAATCCTGTTCTTTTTAATACAAAGCAGTAAATAACCTGAGATGTAGCTCCCTACTGCACAATCGCACAGAACAGAAAACCACAGTGACCGGGATCAGTTTGAGCAATCACTGCATGAACACCTTTCTGTGTACAAAGCCTGTCTCCTGCAAAGACATCTGTCTTGGCCTGTTGCCATGCCACTTGCTCGTGGAGCTTTCTAGCCATTGGGCTGTAGTTTGATTAAGCAGACTTCGTCAGAACTCATCATCTTCCTGCTCTTCCCTTTGTCCTTGATCTGTCACTGCTGGCAGTAGACCAGGCTGCTTCCCAGCTGCTCAGACTTGTATGTGTGTCATCTAAACCAGTATTTAAAATACAGCTGACCCCACTTCCAGGAACAAGGATAGGTAAAATCGGTGTTCCCCAGCCTGTGATCGGCTCCATGAAACATGGAAAGGTTATCTAGGAAAAGGCTGCAGAATGGTATTTGTAACAATTGTCCATACAGCTCCTCATCTATATGAGCAAACAACAATAAAAGGAAGTTGAGGTGAGAGACAAACGTTCAGCCTTTGGCCCTTTTTTGTGGCTGTAAATGCAAATCTTTGTGGCACTGCTGTACAAACGATCTTCTGTGATCCTTTGACTACAGATGTTGAGGAACACTGGAAACAACAAAAACCTCTCAGTTCCTATGACTTTTTTTGTACGCAAAGGGTAACTAAGCAGCATTTCACAAAGCATATGTGTCTCTTCTGCATTGCAAATGTGACCCTCTGCAGCAGCAACGGATGTGATAAACAAGCCAGGGTGGCTGTAGCCCATGCCTGTGTGGCTCTGCTTGTGAAGCACCTTGAAGAGGAGCACCGAGACTTCTCCCTTTTCACTCAGAAAGCCACTCCCTGCAGGCATTATCAAAGTGACTTGATTCTCCTTACAACCCCTCTTTAAGATCCTTCTGACTAGTTCTGCCTCAGCACTTGATCACTATCTCATCTCTTTGTACTGCAATCAAGTTGTAATGGTCTGGGGCAGTGGCTATCTCCTTTTCTGTGTATCATAGCCCAACAGGGGGTAGCTCATGATGAGCATATCAAGGAATTAAAGCAAAAGAAGTAAAAAAAAATTAAGAACAAAATTGCAAAGAATTAAAATAATGAAGAGTTACACAGAGGAAGTAATAAGTACCCATACTTAGCATATTATTCATATTTTTAAATAGTAATGGAAAATATCACCATAGGAATAATAATTGTTACTATTTTCGCCTTGTGTACAACTTTTCATCTATGAACCTCTGAGCATGCTAATTAAAGACTTTGTGCATATCCAAGTACAAATAATTCCCATCTGGAAGGGATGGGATGCTGAGAGGAAAGCAAACTAATGCCAACAATATCCTCATCTGACACTATCATGCAGATCTGGGGTTGAGCTTCCATTTTTAATTAGCCAGCAATCTCAGCATGACACAGATGGATTGAGTGGGACCTCACCTACTGTTTGATACATGGGCCAGTAGTTACCATCAGATTGTGGATGTTTGCTATGGGCATGTACCAGCAAATCTGTGACTTCTAAAGTGACTCAGCCACTGGCCAGAAACGCCTGCATGCCGGTCTACTTAGGAATTCATCTCCAGAGCTGAGGGAGGCAACTTCCTTCTCATTTTCCCATTCATCATGTGTGGTAAAATAATTCCTTCCTCCAATTTTTTACTGCCAGCACTGAGATTTCAGCTTTCCCTTTGTGGGATGGCAACCACCTCTTTTTGGCAGTAAACAGCAGTCAGTTTCAGTACCAACCAGACACCTTTTCCTTGGAGTCAGGCAGCCGCAGAAGACGGAAGAAAGACAGAAAAAGACAGAAAACAGCAAGCTTTTAAACCTTCACCATCAGTTACTTTATTAAAACTTCTCCAGGTGGTTAGATGACTTTTCCATTTGCTGTGTGCCCACAGGGAGGGATAAAGGCAACCACTTTCTTCCCCCCTAGCTCTATTTGACAACAAGGTGAGTGTTTCCCATCTCTGTTTCAGAGGCCAGCTATCCATTTGCAAAACTCCCAGGGTCCAACTGATGTTCCCTTTTCGCAGACGAACAAAACCTCCTGGTATTTCTTGGGGCAGCTCTGAGTCAGGTTTGGGTTTGTGCCATGTACCCATCACAAGGAGCCAGGCAGCCAAATAGGTGAAAGGTGCCACAGTCACATTCAGCTGTATCCTTCAGGAACTGTTTCAGTTGTAATTCCCTGTTCTGTTCAGCCTGAAGCAGATGGGGACTTCAGGACACCTTGGGGTAGGAGGAAAAGCTTACAGCAACAAAGTCTGGAGCACTGAACTCTGTCCCTCACATGTCCTCCCCCCTGCCTATGCTGCTCCAAGGGGGCTGTCTGCTCAGATGGCCCCAGACAGAGAAGAGGACGGAGGAGGAAAAGTGGCAGATGGCAACTGAAGTTCAATCAGAACAAGAAGCCTCACCTCCGTGTGACACGCACTGATGGGAGCTGGATGTTTTCTGGCTGCGTTTTGGTTGGCTGTGTTTAAAGAGTTCCTCTCCAGAGGACTCTGAGGTTTTTGATTTAAAAAGTCCACAACTTTCTGCTGTTTTCCCCGTTTCACCCCGCTCATGGGTGTAAAGGGCCATACCTAGACCCAAGTTAAAGTATTTGTGAACATGAAGCTCAAGCAGTTCGAGCCCCTAGATGCTGCTCTGTTGACCAGCTGTAATGCTTCAGCTGTGGGGAGTTGTTTCAAGAGGTGATCCAGCTTTCTTGCCATGTTTGCTATGTGAACATGTCTGTGCAAGATGTTTAGTAAAAGCAACGCTACCTTTCCTGTGGTCCTCCTGTGTTGACAGAAAGCTGGCAAAGCTGTTTGCAGCTCTTCCCAGGTGCCCTTCTTGTGACGATGCCAACATGTTTTGCAAACAGTGTATTAGCCAAAATCACTGCTTTTATGTGCACTAAAATTCACCCATATAAAGTGCTAGGAGTGGATGAGTAAAAGAGTGGCAAGCAGACCTGTAGGAACTGGTATACGCCTATGCAGCACTTCTCTATGCACTTCAGGATATGTGCAAGTCTGGGGGTATTTAGCAGAGGTGCCTGGTAACTGCTGCTGACTGTTACTCTTTCTTATCGTTTCTCTTGCTTTGACAAAAAAAGAAGGGATTGATTGGGCTGGAAGGCTGATGTCAAGTCCTTGGAAAAAGCAACAAAATATCTCAGACTTCTGTAATTTAATTTTGCAATCTCAGGATGGGGAAAAGCTAAAGTTGAGACAAGTACACCACGACAAAGCTTGCTAGCAGGATGAGAAAACGTGGCAGAGGTATCAACCCTAGCTGTAAGACTTAGGTCTTCACTACTCAAACTGATCACGCAATGCTGTTGAGATCAATGATCCTGTGCTGTTTTCTTGGCATAGGATCAAAGTGTCCCTGCCACTCTGCAGCAACATCCCTAAAGCAAAGGAAATACAGCTATAAAGTTTGCCAGGCTGGGGGAACTGAAACCCAAGCAAATCAGGGTAAAACTTCTTCTTAATTATGTTAATAGTAGGCAGGGGACAATCTGTTTCTCCTGGCTTTCATCCTGATGATTAGGACCACTTCAAGCACTTCCTACCTTTTCAATCTATTTTTATCTGAGGGAAGGCTTCATGTTGCATGCAGTATATCAGGGAGAGCAGTACTCAAGTAAATTGAACTGCCTTATTCCAAGTGGAAAGTGGTTTTGATAAGCTCTCCTAGCTCTCTTTTGGGACCTTCAAAAGCAATCTGCCAAGCTAGGACCTACCTTGTTACATGACTTAGGAGAAGGAGTGCTATCGAAGGCCCCTGGCCCATCAGCAGGAGGCTGGGCTGGAACAGATAGACCCTACTGCCAAGTTGTGTCCTGCAGCACCATGTGTTGTGTGATTGTCTTCTAAAGCTGTAGATGGAAGGAGCTACAGGGAGCCCCATGGTCTGCCTGGTTCCATAGCATATGGCGTGCTCCAGTGGAGGTGGCTTCTCACTGGGGTGAGTACCCTCCGAAATGAGTTCAAGTAGGAGGGCTTTGGTCTTTCTTCATGTCTGCATTAATTGCTTTTGCCATTTCATGGCCATGAGGTAAACGTTCACCTGGCACCAGATGTTGTAGGGCATTGGCATGCCTGTAACCGAAGAGGAAAACACCTGGCTCTCTCCAGGCAGTTTTGCAGGAAAGAAGGCAGGGATCTGCCAAAAGTTTGCAAAAAATGGGAGTAAAATATTAATAACCTTGGAGGAAACTTTGGGGAGATACCTCAACAAATGCATTTTTGAGTGAAGATCAGGGAGGAGGGCAGCTATCCCTCAAGCCAGCTTCCTTGCACACAGAAAGGGTGCAAGTGGACACACTTTCATTCAAAGTGATCCCCATAGATTGGTGAGGGATCAGCCTTTGGCACCCAGCCCTTGGTGGTGGTGGTGTGTCAGTGTAAAAGCCTGTGGGCCCCATGGCCAGCTGAAACCCAGCCTGTGCAGCAGCATCGTGGTCACCCTGGAGGCAATGGCCCCTACATTCAGGCCAAGTTGAGGATGCTCTAAAGGAGGATAAAACCCTGTCAAAGCACCTCTGGAAAACTTGGCAGTGCCTAGGGGATTGCTATAGTTTCGGAGGGCAGTTGTGTTATTTTCCTTTTTGCCTGGGTGTCAAAGTGGCTGCCAGATTCTCCAGCTCATTTGTGGAAGCCGAAGAGCCAGAAATAACCTGACAAAAAGCTGTCTCCTGGCATATGGCTGTAGATCTATGGTACAGGCTCCTGCATTACCATGGAAATTATATCTCTGAAAGCAAGGAAATGAATTACTTGCATATACACTTGAAGTGTCACAACATGGCAGGAAGAAATCTCTCCTTCCTGGATTTCCAGTGAGATAGACAGCTTCGGACGAGGGGCAGAGAGAGCGATAGGGACCATAATCGTCTGTTGCATCCAGGGCCCCACTGGCAGAAAGAAGCAATGTCTTGAGCAGTTGGAGTGCATCGAAAATTTCTACCCTGCCTCTTGGAAAAACATGCTAGTTAAAAATTTAACATGGTTCCTTTGCCTGTGGCACGGGTCCCAGGACAAGGACAAGCACAGACAAATGATCACAAACTTGTGTTTCTTTCGCCTTTCACAAGATCCAGGTTTACATCCTGGGTTAGACCTCCCAGCTCTGTTGTAAGCACTCATCAGAGCAGATTAACAGCTAGCCCATATTTACCACATAGCGTGAGAGCCCCTGGTACTTCTGACATAGCGATTTTAGGAGGTAGTACTGCTGGCAAAGCATGGTGGAAGTGTGGTTAGACAGCTCAGGCTAAATATGTTGAGGAAGATGCTGCTGCGTCAGTCCCACCACTCCTTCCTTTCCCAGTCTCTCTAGTATTTGCTACTGCCACGTTGCTTGGTCAGATACTGGTGCTTCCCTGATCCTTCTCTGGGCTGAGTTACCTCTTTAAGATAGCAGAAAATGAACTCTACAAAGAAAAAGTGAATCACTGCTGGATCTGTAGCAGAGAACTGGGTCCATTTGCTAAAGGGAAAGATAGCCAGTAAGGAAGTGATTTTATATTGGGGAAGAACAGGGAATTTTATGTTGGAGAAGAACAGGATTTTATGTTGGGAAAGCAAGGGGCAGGTCTCTCCTTTGGAAAGAAGGAGCTGTTGGAGCAGGTAAGCTGTCTTGTCTAATTACGCCCAAATTACTTGTGGCTTGTGTACAGCTGCCAAACCCTGAAGTCTCCAGCTCCATCCCTCAGTAAGGTAGTTTAGCCAGGACAGGCTGTAAGAGCCACTGCAAGGTAGGTTTCACAGGGTCTCTGATTTGGGTGAAGTTACGTGGCAATCTAGGGTAGCGAAGATATTAAAGTAAGGCCAAAGGGAGGGGAAATGGAGAGGAAGGCTTTGCCCAGTCCTAGTTACAGTAGCCCTACATCCTGCTTTGGTTATTACATTCCATTCCTCATGCTGTTGGGACGAACTGCTTTGCTCCAAAATCTTCCAGAAAAGTGCAATGAAAAACCAGGAGGGAACATTTGTCACTGAAAGGCACTCAGTCTTGAGGTACGCACATGCAGCAGGAAACGTGCTGTCATAATCTGGTGTTGAACACGTCAGGCCAAAGATCATGTGGATCAGGTAATGGCACACGGTCCCAACACCACGGGGTCAGGAAGAGGGTGGCTTGGGATTTGTGCTGCCTCTAGGCTGGCTGTAGGCTGTAGCAGATGATGGGTGATCCAGGGTGAAGTTCAAGTGGCACAAACAGATGGTACTAGGTCTCTTATATAAAAACCCCTCCAACCTTGGCAGTACAACAAATCAGCTGTGAAAACGTGACTCAGCAGCAGAAGTTCAGCGTAAGTCAGCACTTTGCATTGTGTGCTGCAGCAATTTTGACCTAGGAGCCCTAATGCTGGATTTACTGCACTGTGAAATCATGGGCACAGAAGGGGAATGCAAACAACCCAGCGAGGCCAGTGCACTCAGCACCTCAGGAACAGTGGCCGGTAGGACTAAGCCTGCAGTGGAATGTAAGTTCTGCCGAGTCTGGCAGTGCTCAGACCTCCCAGCTCTATTGTAAGCACTCATCGGAGCAGATTAACAGCTTGCCAAGCCCAGTATCTACATGAAAATCTGTGAAGAGGAATAATGATGAATTATTTTTCCATATTCTGATTGCATCTAATTTGGTGACTGACCATCTGCCTACTTTTTTTTTAGCTTCTTTTTACGTCTGTGGCATATGTGCTGGCTTTCAGAATCACTTCCAGATGTAAACCCCTTTCAGCTAGCAATCCCTTTTTTCTTCTTTCAGATTGAATATCTAGGTGCAATAGGTATTGGCAAAGTGGCTTTTATACCAGTGCCTTTCTCATCATAATATTTATTTTCTTCTCAAAAGCGTGCTGTGTTCCAGAATAAGTGCTGTGCCTGACCTCTCAAATATGGAGCCCCGGTGCCTATACACCCTGACATCTACAGTTTACGTTCCACGTGCTCCTCTGCACAAAATAATGGCCCCTTAAAGTAGCAGAGCCTGCTTCTGGGGTAGTGTGCTCAAGGTGGGGTCTATAGGAAGGAACTTCATGAGAGAAGGGAGCCATATGAGGAAGATATCAGTGTGGTCCCTGATTATCAGGGCTTTTATTTTAATAGCTAGAGGGGTTTGCCCTGGAGTGTCAGACTTGCTTGGTGACAAGAACTGAGTTCATGGAAAAAAATAAATAAGCAAACCACTGAATGCACATGGAATGCCAAGAGTCTGAATGTCTAAAATTAATATCCTGAGGATTTCTGGACAACAAATTCTAAGTACTCTTCAACTGACAGCAAAAATGCTTTGAAGCCAGTTCTGAAATGAATGCATGTCTGAAGATGCCTCATCTCTTCTCATGTCCTTTTGCTTTCTGGCTCAGCTGTAGATAACATGCTGGAACTGCCATTTCTGTAGAACTTATCACAAACAGTATCTTCTGCCTGCTGGCATTCAGCTCATAAGTGAGATGAAGCAGCTCAAATATTTCCATTTCTTTTATCAGAAAGTTAAGAATCTCTGCATAAAATTACCAGTAATGAAAAAATCTTCTCTGAAAGCAGGTCCTGGTTGTTCAAGTTACCTGGAGGTAGCTGGTGAAATGAAAAGGTTAGAGAAAAACAATTTCAGGATAAATTAAATATTTGGTTTGACCTAAAATGCATTATTCTTTGTGCTTTGAGCACTGTCATATTTAACTTGCTAGAAAGTAAATTTCAAGGAAATATCAAACAGGAAAGTTGAAAAGAACTGCATTTAATATTGAAAAAAGCAGAAGTGAAACAAATAATTTAACAAAAATGAAAAGGTTTTGTTTAGTTTTCTGAACAGACAATTAAACCCCAGCATCAATTCACAGAATATTGCATCATTACTGAAACTTCTTCAAGAAATAATTCCCACATTTGTACATGTAAGTTGCTTTCCAGGTAGGAAGATGAGAGAGCAGGAGGGGAACGCAAATAGTCACGAGACAGTGATTGCAGACCCCACTCCTCTGGTGAGCGTCCTGAGGGGCCCCAGTCCTGGTTTGCCGGCAGGACTCTTAGAGAAAACGAACCTGCCTGGGGCTCCCAGCCTACGCTGTGCACAGATGGAGGCGTCTTGAGCCGATGGAAGAAAATTAAAACCTCTTGTTCTGAAATGACTTTAATATAGGGAGCGAGAGATCTCCATACGGGTGTTAAAATAAGCAGGAATTCTTACTGACAGTGTAACCCATTTAGATTTCTTGTATATATGGATTTAAGGAATAGCTGTTAGAACACTGATTTTTTGTGACCCCCTTTTTTGTGAGTGGCATCTGAGATGCAGCCCAGATTCAGGGCAAGTTCCAGACGGTGGCAGACCCCCTTTCTCTGGGTCAGCTCTCAAAGTACCTGTCTCTCTCCACTATCAGCAGAGAGACTGAGGGGCTCTGCGTAATTCTCCTGTGGGAACATGACTGCTGCCTTGTGCTGCAGTTCAGGTGCAGCTCTGCTGCTCACCCTTCAATTTCACCCCAAATTTTCAGACCACTTTGTGTTGCAGTTTCAATCCATGCTTCAGCTTTCTTCTCCTTCTTGATCCTAGAAGCCAAATTTGCTGTCTTTGCAAGACCATTATCAAACAGCTATTTGCTGCTGCCAATACAGGGGTGGGAGGAACATTTCTGCCAAAAATATATGAGAGATACCTACTCTTAAGGGCAGGGCTCTAAAACCTTGTCTGCACATGACCTGTTCTGCCTTGTAATGGGTTAACCATCTTGATGTGGACATACTTATTTCTGGAAAGAAGAATCCATCTCAAAGGTAACTTCATGCTAATGTGGTGGAAGATGTGACCATAAGGTGCATGTGGTGTAAATGAACCAGTAAGGATTATGCCTTGTCTTCATATATAATTCCATGGAAACTTTCCAATTGGAGTGTTTAGCAATATGTCATTATTTGAAAGGGCACATTACTGCAGTCTGGTGTTTGCTTGCTGTCTGGATATACTATGTACTCTGTGGATTTAAAAGTAAGGGAAAAAAGTACTTTGGCATAGGACAAAGCAAAGAAACAATAACTTTAAAACAAGCACAGAAATCCTTCTGGTGGCAATCACGCTACGCAGCAGGAGGCTAGTGTTCAGCTAAACTACTCTTCTGATACAGTAAGTTCTGGCTAGCGAGACTCCATTGTAATTTACAAGCAAGCATATTTAAGTGGTTAGGATGTCTTCATTCCGTTTTGTTCTGTTTTGGCTGGTCTCCTTGTGCTTATTACTCTCTGTGCACTCTTAAGGGACTAAGCCCTTCATCTACATGTTCAGTTACGCAATAATTTTTTCATCAGGTCATTCTTTTGTGAGTTGGTATTTGCCGAATACTGCATTGGAAGCATTTGCTGGTCTCAAGACAGGCAATGCTTCACTTGCCTGGGAAGCAGAAGACAGAAGTCCTCATAGTCAGGAAAACCTGGGCTACATGGAAAATGCATCAGCGTAAGTAAGACACAAATTTAAGGCACAGAAATTCTACTTGCAAAGTATGTCTGTGAATTCTGGCATTGAGAAAACTCTGGAAACTGCAAAGAAAGTAACTGCCATTAACCAGGGAATGACAGTAAAAGAGGTCTAAACTAAACTATATTGCATAGTGTGTAAGATGAACTAGGAGCGCGTTTAAACATTGGGTATACCTGCTCAGTACATCTGAGGATTACTAGCAGTTTGCCACCACCAGAAAGGGCAGTCCAGCCATTTTCCATAGTTCATAACGTAGTCCCTCCAGCCCTGCTTGCTGCTTTGTCCTTTCTCTTGAGCCATCTCTGACCCTCAGACTAGAATTGGTGAGCAAATTCTCAGCCTGCAGAAAGTGCTCACCTTTTCCTTTTGTTTATTTTTGGCAGGGTTATTTTCGGCCAGCACAGCAAGGAGATGAGCACCAGATGAGCTCCACAGCCAGTGCTCAGAAGATGTCAAGGGCTTTCAACCAATATAAAGGGGGCTGGCAGAGGACTGGTATCTCCTCGTTCAGTGGCAAGGAGCCCATAGGTTGGCAGAACTGTTATATTGCAGCACCTGGGTGCTTAGGTACATTAGCTGTGTGGTATAGTTGTGTAACTCAAAGGAGGCTGTTCCCTGGCTATGAGTCTAATTTTTCTGCAGGATTCATAATGCTGCATCATCTTTTTCTCCAAGTATAGAGGGAAAACCAGTTTGTTTGGGAGCACAGAGCATGTATCCCTTACAGCAAAAAGTGTAGGCTTTGAGTAGTTGGCAGGCATACTCTAAACAGTGTTAGAGAAAGCTATGCCTTTGGACTGAGAATTACTCAAAGTTTGCCTTTTTCTCCCCTGTTCCTGTTGAATTTTCAGTGTCAGTGTTTCTCATCATGTCAACAAACCAGCCTCAAATACCCAGGGCTTGTCCCTTCCACAAAAACTCAAAGTGATAGAGAAATACAATGAACACAGTTGAAAGTCTCATTCAGATGCAGCCACGACAGTGTGGGCTACTGCTGGCATAATGCATCTTTTTCCTGTGTTAAGCGTTGCTCTTTTTGAGTTGGTATCAGTACACAGCCTGTTCCTCAAAACACTACAATGCCAGCTGCAGTTACTGCCTCCTATGCTGCTGTTCCAGCTTGACAGTCGCTGCTGCTAAAATGCAGTGTAACTGAAATGCTGAAGTATTTGCATGGAAAGGGACTTTCCGGAGTCTAAGCAGAGCCTGTAAAGAGAACAGCTTAAAACTGGAAATGTATATGGGAGGTCTGGATTCTGTAGAAAAGATTGATTTGGGTCTTTTAGAATATTATCTACATATTTTTTTATTAAATACCCTGAGGAAATCCCCATGTCCAGCTGGGGAAAGTTTGGTATAAACTATCTAAGTGCAGATGACAGAGTCTTCTTGAGCAGTACTAGCTCCAGCTCTGACCCTTTTTAAATACCAAATTCGTTAGAAAAGAACAAAAGAAAACAAATACGGAAGCAGTGCTACACACAGAGAAGTGCTGAAGAATGGAATGTTTTCCATGGTGATTAAAAAAAAGAGAAAAAAGAAAAAAATATTTAAGTTCTTAAATTCACACCAGCATTTAGGGGCTACAATCACGTACGAACCTGAGCAGGATAAGGAGCTCTGACTGAAGGTTACTGTCATTCATTTTCTGGTAAAGCAGGAGCCAGTCGTGCTAGAGTTTATCCCAGTAATTTAAAAGGGAGCTTTTTAAATATCTTTACTTAGTTCTTTTATTGTTCTCTTAAACTTCAAACTACTTTTGGTTTTATTGTTCTTTTGGTCAAAACCAGAAAAAAAATTGTTAAGGGGGACTTGTTTGTTTCAATTTTCACTGCTTGCTTTCTGACCCTTGTTTCTTTTAAACCTTGTATGAGCAGAGGTTAGCTTGATGTGTTCTGAGCTTCAGCTCCCATTCTTTGACAATCCACACTTGGGAGAACTGGAGCTGGATATAATACTCGGATTAAAAACTAGGGGGGGGTATTAGGTTTCTGCTTTTCAGTCAATGCTCCTTTTTCTTTCCCATTAATGGCTGCTGAATAATTTGCAAAGGATGCTGCAGATGACCAGTCTTCTGTGCTGCAAAGTGTTATATTCCTCTGCCCCTGGAAGCTCTCCACTGTGAACGTCAATACCTATTTGTATAGAGTGCCTAACAGGTTACACCATAACATGAGGTGAGGAAACAAATCCGTAGAATTCCTAGGAGGACAAAAGAAATAGATTTGAAAAGAGATCTGATGAGAATGACTGCAAAGTAGAAACAGAAAATTACTTTAGTTGAGCAAGCCATACAAGGTCGATCACCGTCACCACCCCTCAAAGAAGAGGTTCCATATCCTCACATGTGATCCTGTCAGTACGTTTGGAGAAAACAAGAATGAACCATTTCCCTTTGTGGCTTTTGGTTTCTAAATATTTCCCACCCAAAGGTGCTTTCAGAAAATCCCCATTCGGCTGCTCTTGACCTGGAGGTTGAACTAAACTCCCCAAGCACCAAAGTCCTCAGCCAGACTTGAACTCATTTCAAAGGCATTGGCAGCTTCAGCTTTCAGCTGGGTTAGCAGGCTCAAGGGTCTGACCCTGCATAGTTGGCCAGTCGTGTGTAAGGGGCTGTGGGGGCATATATCTGGGAGAAGGATGGGGATGGAATAGGGATAATCCATGTCTTTCCTGCAGAAGCCCAGGTGGGCCTGCATAGGTATAACATCAAACCTCAGAATAGGGTCAAGGATTGTGGAAAAAGCCACCTCCAGGTGCTGGTTTGCTACTTCACAGCTTTGCTGCTGGTCAGGATCCCAAAACATCAAACTTTATTCTTGAGTTTTTTAGTGTTCCCAAATCAGGTAAGGTACTTTTTATCCTGGAGTAGCCGTTCTTAAGCTTTGAGGCATGGAGTATTCTGCAGTAGTCCATGGAGAGGCAGCTGGTTATTCACAAAATGGTACAGGGCTTGTACATTAGTATGGTTCTTTTGAAGCTATATCTGGCTCAATTTGCAATTACCAGAACATAATGAAAGAAATAAAAGTTGGATGGAGCACTTTCTTGAAGTTATACCATATTCTGTGGATGAACAACTGGCCTGCAATGCCAGAATTTGCTGTGAGATGGTTTGTGGTGTGCAAATGATGGAGAACTCTGGCTCTCTATTGAGTAATTGCCATAAACATTTATGTTGGCTTAAAAGTACTTATTGTCAGAAAGTCCTTGTCCACTCCTTTGACTATAAAAAGATTAAAAAGAGTAACTTATACAGGCATTTAACTTTTTGATGACCATATTAGCCCTATACATTCGGCTCAGTCAAGATGCTAATACTGCTGCTGATAAAATACAAGTTGGCAAACACACGTCGGCACCAAATCTATCCCTGCAATTGACATGAAGAAAGCGTGGCTAAGGGTAATCATAAGGAATTTCAAGTTAATCATAGCCCTGGAGTGAAGTAGAAGAAATGTACATAAATTAGTGTAATACAGAGCAATTTTCAGCCAAAAAGAAAACAACCTAAAATTTTATTATTATCTCCCTGCACAACTGTGACTGCAATTTGTAATTTACACTGTAATTCCATCAGCTGTCTTTTCTGCTTCTGTGCGCAATCAGATATATCATCACTGTGCCATTAAAGAAACAATTATTCCAACAACAGAACTAATACATGCTTTCTGTTAGATGCAGGATTTAGCCACCAAACACAAATAGACCTTTTACATCAATACCAGCTAGGATTAACAGTGACATTTAATGTCACCCACTCATTTATGAATTGCCACATTGTCGTTTTAAGCCACAGGGTGGAGAAATAAAAGGGAAACAACTAGCAAACGCAAAGTTATCTATCATTCATGGGAGTGAAGAAACCACAACTATTTGAAGATGTTATTCAAAACCTCTAAAATTAGCAAATATTTGAACCCCACATAAATTCCATTTTTAAAATTGTAGGATTGAATATTTAATGAGAATTAGGTTGAACAGATTCTTTTTTTCAGGTACAGTACATTATATTTCCTACTTATTTGTAGCCTTCCTGTGTGAGCTTGGACAACTCACATAGCATTTTTATGCCTCTTATTTCCTCAGGCTTATAATTTTGGGGGTATATTTTACAGCAGCATTTCCCATTGTTTTGTGTGGATTGGAAGCAATTTAGTAGCGTCTGTAGAGAACCTAGAGATGCTCTATATAGGTAGGGTAACACTGCTGTTACGATGAAACATTAGGAAACTGAGGATCCCACAACAACAATCACCCCTTTTGGTTTTTTTCTCACTTTCTCCAGATCAAAAAGCAGATTATAGGGAGCAACAGGGTTACTGAGATTCTTAACTGGCGCATAGTTAAAATTACACTGCAAAATCAGACCAAATTCAAAATGTCAATTTTTAAACATTTTTTTTTTTTTTTCTGCAATTCATCTGTAAAAAGTGCAGGAACACACAAAGAAGATTTTCTGTATCACTCATTGTCACGGTAGTTAGCTATCAAGCCCAAGATCTAAATGTATGTTGTCAGCTGAAGCCTTGTAGCCAGTCTTGCAGTCGATATTCATCGACTAGGCTGGGCTTAAGTTCCCTCCTAGGAATATTAAATCAGTTTAACCTGAATTCAATTGTGTGTTTAAACTAGGTTTTAAGAATGTAAGTTTGAAGATTTGTTATTATTTATTAATTAATATTTTATTTATATTTAGGCTAATAATATCCCTTTCATGCTATTTTTCTAGAAGATTTTTAAATGGCTCCCAGAAGAGTCATAGCAAGGAGTGAGAGAAAAGTAAGAAAACACCTAGCCAAAAGTGGTACGCCTTTTCTCTTTTGTATATGTATGTATACATTTGATCTGTTCTGCATATATAATCCCTGCCTGGATGCCATTGTTTGAGCAGGCTACAAAGATTGAAGGGACAGTGGGTGAGGAGCTACATCCTTTCGTGTATTTGAACACCACCTGACATCATGGGATACCAACTGTGATTTCACAACACCAACCTACAACCAGTAGCAATGTCATTACCAGAAGCTTTGAAGCCTAATACATTTCCTTCACTCCCAATGATCAAATTCTACTTCCTCAGGTTCACCTCCCTGTTGTTTTATTCAATCTCAAGTCAAAAGAGCAGGCAAAATTGTCACAAGGCAGTAAAGGTCCATGAAAAGTCACACTGGCAACAACAGCTCCATAGCTTACAGTAACAATTCCTTCCTAAAAAAAAAAACATTGGGAAAACCCAATATTCTCAGAGCAGGTAATTCTTCATTACTGACCCCCTAAAGTAACAGGTCAGAGAGGTTTAAAACAGGCATCAGAAAGGGACCATTAAAAAGCACTGGTGTGGAATGGGGAACACAAAAATCATTCTGTGATTAAAAAAAGAGCTGCTGCCCTATAGGGCTTAGTCACTGTGTGTGCTGGCATGTTTGAGATGGGTTACTATTTTTTTCCCTTCTCTTTACATAACACATTCAATTTGAAGGGTGTGTAGGGAAGTGAGTTTTAAAAATTATTAGTCATTTGTAAGTAACAATCCTACTTTTAATAGGATGTGAGGCAAAGGTTTCCAGAATTTGGATTCATCTACATGGGCATCAAAAAGGACTCACTGGCAAAGGACGATGAGGTGGCATTCAGGTTAGTCAGAATTCCCATTTAGGATCCATTGTGAAAGGTATTAGTTTTGACATGGCTAATGGAATAATCAATGGAAATCCTGTGAACTATGCTTCATGTTTCTTATACAAAGTGGTCTATTATTCACAGGACTGTCTTTAAGGTACACAATACTGAAATTATGAAGGAGAAACTATTGTCTTTTTCTACATTTTCCCACCAACTTTAAGGTTTCTTGTCTATGGTATAATTAGAATGCTATATTTGGAGACCTTTATCATCAACACAACTTTTGTTCTTCCCACTCCTGAAGTTTAAAGCAGAAGAAGAAAGCTTATGTTTAGTTTTTCCACTTAATTCTTAACAAAGAGATTTCTTTATTTGAAGCATCCCCATTTTCTGAGTTTTACAGATCTATTAACCAATGTTTGTGCAATTCAAGCTACTAAAAAATAGAAGAAAAAAGGGGGCAGGGAAGTAGCCAGGAAACAAGAGGGAGGTGCAGAAGGGATGAATAAAGATGCACAGCACCACACTCCTGCACTTTGCCAAGCACAAGCTTCAAGACATTTGCATAGCATGTTTTTGTTACCTAGTGGAAAACCGGTTGCTTTGCTTTCAGCCAGGGTGCTCCAGTCTAGAAGAAAATCCATTTTAATTTAGAATTCTCTGAGCTTTCACCTGTTCTGAAAAGTTGAATCTTGAACTTTGCTACAGTGTAAAAAACAATGAGTGCTATTCAGTACAACTGGTGTTTCAGAGGGAAAAAGAGCACAGTCCCTCAGGGCATCCAACAGAAGTCCCTGTTTATCTGTACCTGCCTCTTTGCAAACACTACTTCAGAAGAATTTACTCCAAATCAGCAAAACGGTTTGGGTTCTCATCATGTTTAAGTCCCACAAACGTAAGCACTGGAGAAAGGCTACTACCACATTTCTCTTGCATGCACAAGTTCAGGAACTGCCCAACACTTTACAGATGGGGGCACTGCAGAGTGATGCTGTTACTGAAGGTGCACATCTTCCAGATCAAATGCAACTTACCTGGGTTTTGCTGGTTTTCATTTTTATAATGAATCCCAGGAATGGTTTTGTTTAAAAATATGGAAGACTCTGGATCTTTGTGGACAAAGCATCAGTGCTTTCAGCTGGACTTTCTTTTGAGGATGGCTTTAGTTGTCCCAGAAACCAAAATTTTGCTAAAAGGAAGCTGAGATTGGTGCAGGAGCTAGAAGCAAACTTTAGAAGATGAGATAATTTCAGGTTAAACCCCAAAAGCCTACTAATTCCTATCACTCTGACAGCTGTCAGTGACCTACTATATATAGCCCTTAAAAATAAACTTTTTGGGATACTGTATGGCAAGTGATTACCCACAATGCAGTTAACTCATTTTGCAACTCCTACACAATGAAAAATCATCCTTAGGAAATGATATATCCTAAGAACAGATATGATAATTTTGCTGCAACCCCTCTGTGGTAGTTCCCTGTAGCAGCTGTTCAGTGTTGATCCAACTGATTTCTATCAGTGGCTGAAGATTAATAATGTACTCCGATTAGCCATATCTATTACCCAGGGTACTTGGCACCACTTAAATG
>JANHGB010001867.1:10000-19324 GCA_026283785.1 Coracopsis vasa | reverse complement strand
TATTCCTTCCAGATGCATTGGTATGATAATTTTAAAGATTTCTACGAAAATGATTATGGATGGCAACCATCAAATAAAGTTTTGTAAGCACAAGCCAAATAGCAGGGCTGTTCCTATTTTCCTTCTTGGACATCTTCACTGTATCTAGATTACTTGTAGAACATGTTAAAGCAAGCTATAGTCCAGATTATTTTATGCTGTTTCCATTGTGGGAAATATGAATCTTCAGTCTCAGCATTAAATGCAATCTCAGTATGTTTTGTAGCTATGGGAAACTTCTACCAGAGAATAACTTAAAGAATGTGAAAATATTATTTAATATATAAAGTTTGGAAGTGTATCTGGTTGTTAGCCATTTTAAATCTTTGAACTATAGATGTTTCCTTTCAGATTGAGTTTGTCAGATTAGCAAGGATACCATTTTATCAGAACAGCAGTTGAGACTGTGAGTTGATTATAATCCCTGAATCATCGTAGCCGTATAACTGAAGTTTGGAATTAATGTTTGGACTAGCTACATTCTGTGCAACACTGGCGGTACCTCTGCAGCTTCAGGCAGAAGTTTGCTCATTGAAGTAGCGTTAGTCGCAGTGTCCCTGTTTACTTAAAAATACCCAAAATAATCTACAATATGTTCTTTTGTCACAGAGCACAAATACACAAATTATTTCGTAACATTTTACTATTTACGTGTACTATCTTCTTGCAAATGCTCTTGGATAGTAGCCATACTAATAGAAATAAAAAATAGCAGTTATATTTTCTGTAAGAATTTGTGGTTCTGTGCTCTACTTTTAAAACAAAGTGAAAACATGAAGTTAATGCTTTTACTTCAGTGTACAATGTTCAAAGTTCCTAGGATGCATAGAGATAAGTTTGTGCAGAAGGAACTTAAACAAACCCACAAAACCAAAACAAACAGAAAACCTCACAACCACAAACTGATGTAACTGAAAATATTGTTTTCTAGGTATATGACTTGATTCCAAAATTGCTAAATGTCACATTACTATTTTATGAAATATCTCAAGTTAACAGTAATACTGTCAGTTCTAAGTACAAATTAGTAGATGCTATTGCTACATTTAACCCAACTTCAGCTGGGAGAGGAAAGGCGCATACTGAAATGTAGCATTTGATTGGCACAGTTCATTATAATGTACATACTGTATTTAAAAAAATGTGCAACTCATCTAAAGCAGGTATTTAGAATATAAATTGGATGAAGATTTGAGATGACATCCAAAGGTATTAGTTACATAAGGCTTCATTAGAAGTATTTTAAGAATAAGTTGTCATTTTCTTCCAAAAGGGATTTTTTAAGTATAAATTTATATGATTAACACAATTGGAATTCCTAGTGAAAACCATTAGAGCAATGGTAAAGGTTTGCTTAGGATGTTGGTCTACTTAGACTACCAAATGCATTTCAAAGACTGGAGTGAGTCACAAACATGATTTCCAACAGCTGCCGCAGCCAATGCATGCTGAACTGGTGTTCATTTGTAGCACTGTCTATAAGCTGCAGTAGAAGGTCAGCCCTTTTCTATATTCATATTTTAGCTTCCAGCCATGGCCTTGACAGGAATAAATCTCATGTTACTGATGACAGTCCAAGTTATGTCCCCGTCTAGTAGATCTAGAGTACACATTTCAAAACTTCTGCAAAAGAATGCTTTCTGAATTGTACTTTGGAAAATACTGCATTTTCAGGTATCATTGTTTCAAATATTTTAGCTTTTGCCAAGTAAATCTTAGGATTTGGGGGAGGGAGGGGAAGCAACTCATTCCACACTGACTAAGTTATCTTTCCATAAAATGTAATTTTTTTATGTATATTTGATGTTCCATATTATTTGCTATGAACTTTATTGGAAGACACTTGCACTATACAATTTACGGGAAAAATGCTTTCATGGAAGTTCATGCTGTTGTTGGAGACACCTAATCCAGGTGAAGTGCAAACAATCTTGAGTCAAAACCAAAGATGACTTTTGTACATTTATATTCAAATTTTAGAGTAGAGAGGAACGTAAGTGACAAGGGTTCCAATATTACATTCAAATTTGTGTTTTGTTTCTGCTTAAGGTAGGATGTAAATTTCTGTAAATCACTTTAGATTGTTCTATTCCCCTTGTCCAGGAAATTAAATAGTTACTGGAAGCCTATTTATTTCTCATGTTTGTTATCCCATTTCTTTTTGCCTCTGTCAAGTTTCATTAGCAAAAGTAATAGAGCCTAATAGCCAGTTATTAGATGACTTCAGCTTGCGTTCCATCTTAAATGTAAATCCTTGATAAATAAGTCCTGCATAACTTTTGTTATAGTGCTCATTTTCACATTATACTTGTATTATGCTTTGCCTGAGTTGTATGACTTTGTGTCCCCTTTCTTCCTCGTATATCTAGGTCATCTTCCATGCAAGTGTTCAGCATTGATTTATTAAGGATCTGAAGATAATCGTAAAAATGAATGTTAAGTTTTGCAGAGAAATATTTAGTTGGTAAAGTCATAAACTGACACTATGGTTACACTACAAAATAGCAGCATACAATCTTAAAGCTGTTCTTAGTGAAACTGTTTAAAATGTTGTGGTTCTTTATATCATGTTATTAAAAAAATTGCTGGATGCAGTATTTTCAGTTTTAATTCTCTTAACATATTCTATGGAAATTGCAAAGCACAGCTTGACAAACAATTTTGTATTCTCTGATCTTTAAGTAATCAAATTTTATTTAATATGCTATGCTTGTGTTATCTGACTTTGCTCTGTTCCACAAGCATGAGCTTTGTATGTGTCAGCTGAGGGGTTTTGTAGTAGTATGTTTGTAAAGATCCATTTGTGGCGCATAGAAAGCCTAGCACTTTGACTCAGGAGCATGATGATGCCTGGAAAGGTTAGTGAGAGCTAACTTGGTCATGTGGTAGGAAGGAGATTCACTGTTACACGGGCATAGGAAGCACTCACAAGGGTTGGTGTTACTGGAGGTTTCCAGCATTACTGGAATTGGAACATATTCCTGAGAATATTGCTTTGGGATTCTGTGCCTATGAAGCTGCCTAGCCAAGAAAACCAAGTTTTGATGAGAAATTATTTGGACCGAGGAAGGCTATAGCTCTGTGCATCACCATTCTGCTTATCATTTTAATATCAAATACGTTCTATTTCAGGTATCCCATTTATTTATTTATTATTATTATTTTTTACCTTGAGTGGTTTGGAAACATTGATTTTTTTTTTCTTTTTTATTTTTTTTTTTTCACAGAATCCCAGACTGGTTTGAACTGGAAGGGAGCTTAGAGCTCACCCAGTTCCAACCCCCTGCCACAAACAGGGGCACCTTCCACTAGACCAAGTTGCTCAATATGTATTTTGATATAAATTATTTAAACCATATAAACAATTTCCTTTCATGCCTGCTCCAACAAAGTTGGGCTGTATGCTTCACACAAGTCCCATCACCTTCTCCTTAGTGTTCTGTGCACTTTAGCCATTATATCAAATACTGTTATGGCTTGAAATCAAATAGACTATTGTGCAAAAAAAAATCTGGGGAAAAATAATACAAACTTGTGGCAAAATACGCATCCACTTCAGAACTATGTAGCAGGATCTATGAGATAAAGGGAAAAAAGTACCAGATATGCCTTTGAGAAACAAATTATCTTTTGTGTCGTATTCACTTAAAAAATAAATTTACACGCGGTGCCACTAGAGGGCAGAATAAAGGATTTGGGAATGTGTTAACTGCGTTTCCTTGCTTTGGTACACGATGAGCGCGGAGCGTAAAGCCTTTCTGCCCTAAAGGTGCCCGCTCCTCTTCTGCTTCCCCTCAGGGGCAGCTTGGTGTGAGGGTGGCAGCGTTCCGGCCTGGGAAGGAGGCGAGGGCGCAGAGATACAGCTCGCTTCCAGCAGCTCTTACATTTCAGCCTGGAAGGGGTGAAGTGTCCTACTTTTGTATTGCTAAGGAAGCAGAATCGGCTGTCACAAACGTGTGCTGCCCCTGCCACTGCCCCGGCAGTCTCCGGTGAGGAGAGAGGCCTTTGGCGGGAAGGCGGTGCTGAGGAAGGTGAGCCAGGCCCACTGCTAGAGGCACCGCGTAAGCTAGGAGGATCAGGGCTGTCTGTGAATAACCTGCCTCCGCTCTGGTAGAACTAGGGGAAAACAAACTTTTTGCTTGTTTTGGTGTTTTTGTTTAATTTTTTAATTGCTTTTTAAATTTTTGAGCTGGGCCTGGGCGGCCGCAGTGCTAATAATAATCAAGGCCTAAGCCAGAGAAAGTGGCTTCTTTCCTCACTTTTATTATGTAGGGTCCAGTTTCTTGCTTTTTGTGTGGATTTGTTTATCCAGTGCCCCATGCAAAGCCTGGAATTTCTTATTTAGATTGGTAGTTGGGCTGCTCATGTCTCAGCATAAGAGCGGTTTCACCATGGTACAGTTCTGTGAGGAAAATACATTAATACCTTGTGCATCTTTTCTGTCAGTGCCACCTTCTGTTCTGTTCTGAATCCAAATGGACAAGAAAGTACAGGAGAGTTTCACCTTTTCCTGCGTGTGTCCTTGCACTTGCATGAGCACCCTCAGTTAGTTGACTTGATGCTCATTGCATTGCTTGTGTCTGACTTCCAGTGTGTTTCGGCCTGCAGGCAAGCATTCCTGGTTTGAAACTCAGGTGTCTTTTCTGGTTTGGTTTCCTCTGACAGGATGCCAGCTGCATGTTGCTATAGCCATGATGATAATTTTTTAGCTGAAAAAATAACATGTAGTTAACAGTAGAGTGCTTCAAACTTCAAAATATGTTCTCGGTAGGAAAGTTTAAATCTTGTCCTTTACTTGAGAATTTGAACAAATAAGTAAAACATCCATATTTACTGGGTATTTCTAGTAAGATCTGAGTCATGCTGTCCCTCATATTCATGATAAAAGCTAACATGAAAAAAGCTCTAAAATTACCATCTTCTGTATGCGTCATCTTAAAAGTGTTGCTGTCATGGTTTCCTATCCCTTTTTGCATTCGTGTTTTTATCATATGCCATGTAATTACAGTGTTCTAATGCATTTTTATAGAAACATCATGCATTCTGTCTTCTGTCCTGCAAAAATCCTGTGCCTGTTGGTCATGTATTAGGCTGGGTACCCAAAGAGGGAGGGGAAAATCTGCCTTTCTGCAGTCTTTGCTGCTCTGAAGTTTTGGGGATCCTGTGGCATGAGGAGGAGACACAAAACTCTGTGCTGGTACAAGCCTATGCCTTGCCTTCTGCTGTTCCTGACCTCATGTGGGAGCTGTTTCATACCTGGTACTGCAGAAATGTTCTTACCCTAACCTATAGCAGGATGCACACATACAGAATTAGGAAATTGTTATAATGATCAGACAGGAATTTTTTTTACTGATACCAACATTATCTATGATGTTCAAGCAGAAAAGAAACAATTTTCTTATATTATGCCTTATTTGGATGATAATTTCTTTCCTTTTGAAGCTTTACCATAGGGACCCCCACATAGTTAAGTCATGTTAATATAAGTTGTGTTGAAGAATGGCTTGTAGAGGAAAATGTAGTACTTCTTGTCAGACATTTAAAAGAAGAAAGAAGACAAAAGCCAAACCAGCCGTCAGGCAAATCAGTTTTTTTCAGAATATAAAATAGATATTTCGAAAACGTTGGAAAGAAGTATCAGTAGTGCCTGAACTTGCTGACACAGGAGATTGCATTTGCTCCTCCCACTGCCATGTACCTGATCTTTTGGATTACATTTAGCCAAGAGAGCGAATTATTCCGCTTATATTTTATGTATGGTTTTCTTCAATACATTCCTTAGTGTAATTCTATGTAATGTTAAAATTAAATGATTTTTGATTGATCCCTTACTTGATGACACTGAGTCTAATTATTGCCTTGTTTTACACTTGGCATAGTTATTTCACAACTATAACTACGAACAAGTAGCAACTACCACATTGGACTGCTACCTGAATAGGTGTTCCTTTTTGCAGCAAGTGCATATTGAAAACTGCAGTTGCTGCTTGCTTTGTGCTGCCAGGATACTTCCACTGAATGAGTTTGAGCTCTCGTTGTTTCGATACCTTAATCCTCGCATAAACATGGTTGTAGGAAGCGATTTAATTTTCATTCCATGGCTTTAGCTGTAATTGCGGTGTATCAAGTAGGAGGACAGCATAGTTCAGTAGTTGTCGACTAGGTGGCAGTGTGGTGTTTAAAACGAAGGTAAACTTTTTGACTCCCGTAGACCTCCAGATTTTTCTGTGCCTGTGAAATTTGGGTCAGGCTCGATCCTATTAATGCACTGAACTTTTTTTCTATACTAATAGATAAAAGGGCACTGAGTAAATCTTAAAAAATATTAGGATTGAAAGGCTAAGGAGAAGGAGGATTTAATCCCACATACAAACGTGTTGTAAGTAGATACACATTTCTGCAGTCTTGGTGAAACTGCCTTACGTCTTCTTTTTTTTCTTAACTTGAGCTGAAATGAGTTAAGATTTTATTTTTTTTCCTGCTAATTTATTAATAATCTTTTACTTGTGGTTGGAAAAAAGTCTGTTACTATTTATGTTCTTACCATTGTTCTATGAAAGACAGATACAATAAGCTGTGTAACTGTCTTTGATTACAGAAGGTAAGGATTCTGAAAATGCATTTCTGTGTTTGTGAGACATACTAACCAATTTAAGTGACACAGAAGCTTTAAGTCACCTGGTTTTGGAAAATGCCTGGGCTAGCTATGTTGTGAAAGACTTGACATTTTCATCAAAATAATTCAAATTACTAAAGGGAATCTCTTGTAATGGGGATAAAGTGCAGATCCTGAGCAACGTAATGCTTCAATAAGCAGTTCTAATCTCTTAAATTTCATCTAGAACTCAAAAAGTAGCTAATACAGACTTTGGAGTAACTGACAAAACATGCTTGCAAACTTCACTCTTCAGGTTCTGTTTACTATAGCTCTGTATTTGATGGGAGTACTCTTTACTTCATTATGATTTAAAAAGCTGAATTGGAGCACTGTGGTAATAGCTGTTTCACGCAACTATCACATCAAAATCAAGTATTGCTGACTGAATAAAAAAGACACTGAGGGACTTTCCCATATGCTTTCTGGGTCATCAGTTTGGTCTTCTCAGCAATGTGTTGTTCAGCTTTCCTTCACTCATTTTTGTGGTCACACAGTGAGTATACATATAGCACGCTCAGATGTTATATTTAGATGGGTTTGAAACACAGATAAAAATGTCAACCATATCACCATATTTTATAATAATTCACTTACCTGTACTCCTTAGCAGTAGCTTTATTGACATGTTGAAACAGTTGGAAATGAGGGGGAGAGGGGGAAATACAAAAAGCCCATCAAAACAAAAACGTTTTAGGCAAACAAGAAAAAACAACCAACTAACCCAGACCCATTGCTGCTTGACCAAGAAAGCCTGAAGGTTCTGATAGCTGAGAGTTTAGTGCAGTACTCTTTCCACAATTTTATTAAAACCTGAAACTTTGAAAAGAGATGTATCGCCATCCAGGTCATCTCAGATTACTGCTACTTAAAGATGGTTTTGTCAGCAAAAATTCTAAGGCATGTTTTTCAGGGCAACTCTTATGCTCTGTTGTGGAGGTAACCTTGGTCTCCCTCTTGCAAAGGACCTGATACTTTCCTGGGTTTTGACAGAGGCAACTTTAGAGCAAGTGTACATCTTCCAGAATGAAAAATCTGTACACTCGTCTTGAGTTTAAACAAATGCCATTGAATTTAGGCTAGAAGCTTCTAATACCATAGGTGAGGACAACTTGATGTGACTAGGGCTATTTTGTCTTTGGAAAATAAGAAGTCATAGCAGGTTCACAAATCTGTTCTTGGAGAAAATGTGCTGAATTGTGGGATATCTACTGTATGGTATTTTAAGTCTTCAGCTGTTAGAGCAGCAAACAACATCTTTGCATTTTTGGGGGGGAAACAGGCTTTGTTTTATGCACTGTGTTTTTCAGAATTTGTCAACTGCCCTCTAGACAATACTGTCCTGTTTTGTTAAGGTAAAGTGGTAAAAGTGTGACCTCTGACTTTAGGAAAGTGCATGAAGAAGGGTAGGTGGATCTACTTAATGAGAGAGGGTAGATAGAGCAAAATATTATGAAACCATCAGTGAATGGATAGAGAATGGTCTCCAGAAAAGCCTTGCAGAAGCAGTTTGGTTCCACCATCTTCAAAGGTGTATTGTCAAAACACAAATTGCACACTGATAGTAATGTTGTACTTGACTCTTTCATTATAAAAACCCGCATATGATCCAAATTAGTACTCTAAGCTAATTTAAAAATCCTGGAGTTGCAAGGTCAAGGAGAAGAATTATTGTTCACTTTTACTTAGAAGAGAGTTATAACTGGATTTTTTTTGTTGTTGTTATTGCTGAAATAGTGAGGTGAAAGCACCCTTTGCCTGACCTGGGGCAGTGTTCCTACATTAAGTGTATACCCACCAAACTTATGTTTATGTAATGTATGCATAAAAAAAGAGTCTATGGAATTTTAGTATAAATCAATATTTATTTAGAATTCATATTTGTATAAAGTGGTCCTTTAAAATAAGTACTTTGCGTTGAAAATACTGCATGATTTCTTGGAATCTTACAATAAATCAGATAATCTTTCACATTCATAAACCACAAGTCTGCCTCCTCTAAATGATTTTTTTAATTAAGATGATATGACTACAAAATACAAATATTAGACTTCTATTGTCTTCTGGTTTTGAGCCTTTTTAAACAGTCCAGATCTTGATACTGTGTTTTGAAGAATGCAATTCTTTGTAAATGAAAGACAATATACTGGTATATTCATCTTAGCTTTTGAAAACAAATTGTCTTATAAGGTTGGCAGTACACTTCTGAAAACTGAAAAGTTCAGAAGTTTTTGAAAATTGACAAACTTCTAAAGTTTTAGACTGAAGGAAATACTTTGTGTGATGCTATAATGTTTTTTAGGTTGTCATGATGACAGATGCCAATGAGTAGATACAGTAATTTTTTAACAAACCTGTAGAGGAGCATCTTTAAAATGAGTTGCATGGTGGATTCTCTTCTAGGCAGGAAATATTTTTGTTAAATAGCCCCCTGTTGAGTACAGCTACATCACTTCTGTAATTGCTAGAGGTAGTGCCTTCTTTCCCAGGACCTACATTTTTGCTTTGTTTGATTTATATGTTTGATTTATATGAATGGAGCCATTCTCAACTAGAAAACAAAACCAAAAGACATGCATCCTAAAAGGAAGCAAAATGGAGAATTAAACCAACACAGCTCATTCAAG
>JANHGB010001867.1:0-5000 GCA_026283785.1 Coracopsis vasa | reverse complement strand
TTAGCCAAGAGGGTAAAGAGCTACTGTGGTAACCAAATCCACTTTATTTTGCCATTTTTAAATTGCTAAATTATTAAGCTAGAGCTCTGCATACTGAGTGTTGGGGGGGGGTGTTTTGTTTTTGAAATATTGGTTGAATGATCTCATACTAAGGTAAAATTGTTTCTGCAATGTTGAAGGCAGCTATATTTTCCTGTAGTTACTTTTTTTCAGTTGTATGTATGTAAACATTTGTTTCTATTTCTCCCCTTCCTTAGTTTTTCTTAACTGTTGTATTATTTTAAAGACCTAGAGTGTATATTTCAGCATCTGATGAATTTGACCTGTTCAAAAGATGTGTATGATTACTTTTAATGTATTAGTATTGATGACAACCTTGATTTATGCTTATTTTTACCTAAGTTAAATGCTATAATCCTCTCTTTAAAAATTGTAAACAAAAGAATGACTGCCATTTAAAAAAAAAAAAAGAAAAAAAATCTCCATGATCCTCATTTGTTGGTGCTGTATTGCTGAGATTTGCCATGGTCTCATCCGCAGGCTTTTGTTACAATGGTAATGTTTAGACCAGTCTAACTGTTTTTCTATTAAGAAGTAAAGACTGAAGAATTTAACTTTTATAATAATAATTGGATTATATTTTCCCTATAAGATCTGTTAGCAGAATTCCATTTACACTGTTAACTTCACTTGGCATTTTTTAATGCACTTGGTCAGAGCCTAAAATCTTTATGAAGTGACATGGAGTTTAATCTTTTGTGATTTTTTTTTTCTTTTTGCTTTAGTTTCTATTTTGTCTGCTATACTACAAGAGTAAGTGACTGTGATTTTTATACAAGGTTGCCACTGAAGGGTGAGCAATTTTTTGGCATAAAGGTATTTCTAGTTTTGAAATTGGTACTCATGCTGAGAGTCAGTTCTACAGTTAGGACATGATCCTACATTTCTGTAACATTTGTACCTTTCTTTACCCTCAAAAATGTACATATCTACATTTACCTGTTTGTAGCTAGAAATGTAAGTAAAAAGAATAAAATTAAGCATTTTACAGCTAGTCAATTTGAAATCTTAAAGTATGCCTGAATGCATTTGTATTTGCTTTGCTTTAACAACCAGTTCAGGGCTGCTTGCTTAGTATGGTCGAAATTTGGAATACAAAACATGAATATTTTGAAGAAGCAAGGGTTACAGAATACTATGGCTATGCCTAGTGCCTTTCAAAAACAGATACAAAATTATCTCCTGATTTTAGCTATGAATCTCTTACAAATTGAACCAACATGAAATTATTCTTTAAATACATAAATTTACTGAGGAAAAAGTGCACAGACCAAAACACAGAGCATTACAGTGCTCATCTTGCACTGCGGTAATTTTTCCATGGTCAAGAATGAGGCATGCCAACTTAAACTGTGTCATCTGCTGTGTCAGAAAGTGAAGTAAAAGTTCTGCTGGTTTCTTAGGAATTTTGCTAGTCCTTTTCCCTGTTGCTTGTGAGGCTCGCAGCACATCAACAGCCTGCTGGAGGCAGTAGAGCTAGCAGAGTGGATTTTACTCTCAGTTTCGTCTTTGACCTGTGGCTTGACCTTAGATGAGATATTTTACCTCTGTTTGCATCTGTTTTTCTTCCCATTGTTGGTCTTGCTTGTCACATAGACAGGAGTCTCTTCAGGACAGGAACTATCATGTATTCTAAGTTTAATAAACTGCCTTGCATGGTTGGTTGTACTGCAATATAAATTCAAATTAATGAAAATAAATTTGAAGCTAAAATTATCTGTGCAAATCTAGACAGATAAAAAACTCTTAAAACAACTAAATGTTAAAATATTTTGAGACTTGATACAATCCATGCTTAATACCATACTATTTTAGAGACTTTGCTTTTCTGAATATGCTTTTAAATAAATGCATTGAGTTACTTCAGAGCATGTACCTGATTTTTACTTTTCTGGGTGAGCCACATAGCTGTAGTTAAACTCTGAAATTAATGTAGAGGAGTTGTTCATAAGAAGTGACTGTTCTGCTATTTTACAGATGAAATCCCAGTTAATGGTGGCTATGCATGTGTATTCTGGAGAATGCATTGCTTAAAATACTACATACAGCTTCACTTCCTTTGGCTGTTCATAGAGTCTGTGTACCTTATATGGATTGACTTAATATTGTGTGTAATTAAAAGCTACAAAACATGATATTACTCTTCCCCTCTCTCCCCTCTTCCCGCACCCTCCCCCCCGGGATTACTTCACAGTCCAGTAATTTGAAGGTCCTTCTATTTTTCTGCCTGTTTTGCTTTCCCACTCGTCAAGTAATGATGAGCCCAGCAATTCTTTTGTGGTGGATATCCCATCCACTTTGTTCTGAAGTCTGTCAGCTTTACTCTGCCATCAGCTGAGTTCATTTTGCTGAGTAATAAGACATGATCCTTTTCTTAAAGAAGAAATATAATTGATTAGGAAGTATAAAATTGCAGCATAAGTAGGCCAAATTGAAGTCTTTAATGCTTTCTGAAGTACAATGCACATAGGACAATTGATATTAGATGTAAGGATAATCTTTGCAAGGACAAGAAAGCACATATATTGTGTACTGAAATATTTTCTTTCTTATTCTAGATAGAAAAAATACCCCACAACATCCTTAGCTAGAAAAGATTGTAAACATAAGAAACCAAGAAAATTCTCCCTACTCCCATATATGTGTATTCTGGGGATATGGGTGCTTTTAGTAATTGTTGAACCAGTAAAGGTGTTGATTATCTGAACACAAGAAAGATACATCTTAGTGATTTTTCCTTTTATTTTTTTTTTTTTTTTTTTTTAACATTTGACTGATGTTTTTCTTTGGTGCAAAGGATAAGTTTGTGACTTGTTTCCATACCTGGAAACAAGTACTGGACTTGTTTTTGTTTCTCAAGTACAACAAACTGTTCAGGCTGTTTCTGGTGTTAACCTGGGACATCACAAAGTCTGGCTAGTATTACAGATTCTGTCATTTGCGTCTTGACTTTATTGGATTTGACACTCTTCTGTTTACTAAAAATTGCAGGAAATAAATTTTGCTCTTTGCTCTTTGGGCAGCTGTGATGCAGCTATAACTCTTTTAACTAAAATACTGTTTTAAGAAACATTTTCCAGCTCTCAAATTTTCTCTCATTTCTCACAAGGTAAGAAAACTATGTTGTATTAACAAATATTAGAGTTGCAAAGGGCATTGAGTTTACTCATACAAACATGTTCTATGTTCAAACAAATACTCTAACACAGGATTCTTTAAATATTTCTTTTTAGAAGCATGGAACTCTCACCATATTTTGTAAATTTAAGCCATATTGACTTGTTGTTCCTGGTAGTTATCATCCTCCTATTTATGGTCAAGCACTATCTAAAACTTCTCCCTTCCCTGAGCCAGAGGAGTATGTTGACATAGCAGGTGGTATTAGTCAGCCACCAAAATGGGGATGAGATATCTGATTTGCCAGGGAACTTCCTACCTGTGTTCACAGCACAGGAATGCGGGGTTTCAGGACTGTTGTGGACAGGAATATTTTTTAAAGGCTAGCTGGTCCTATCAGTTTGCTGTTACTGACCCTCATCTCCTCCTCTGCCTCTAATGCTCTTTCTCTCTCTTTTCCTTGTTTTTCCTAGTTTCTGTCGCATTCTGTCTGCCTTCTTCTGTTTTGATATGAATTGAATCTCTTTTTGTGTGCTTATCCACTTTCATGTTGATGGCCAATGAGTAGTCACTGAGAAAGTAAATATCCTTCTTGTATCTTCTTACTTATTTGCGAAGAGTGAGACAAATCCTGAATCATGCCTGTTGTCTTGGTGCAGACATTATGGCTTTCACAACACCTCACCTTGAGTTTGTTCTGGTTGCTGTTCTCAGAAGCTGTAGCTCACCCTAGTGCCGCAGACCTTTGTGTGCCATTCTTTTCAGATAGGTCTGAACAAGTTTATCTCCATTCCTCTTACTCTACCTTTGCTATGCCTTTGGCTATTGTAATCCAAGTTCTTCAGCACAGTGACTTATTTCTAGGTTTTCTTAGAGGTCATGAAGGACCTTTGCTCACCCTTAGCTGTTCTCTACCATTCCTGAAATGCACTTCTGCCTTCTGGCAACTGTGGAGGGGTTTGCACTGCGCACTGTAGTGCCATACAGCTTGTTGTAGCTTGGGTATTCTGAGATAGTCTGTGCAAGAATGGAAGACATGTACATAATTGTGCAGAGCTAACTCATCTATTTAGCAGTGTTTCACAGGTAAGATGAACAAGAGAAGCTCGGTATTGAGATGAAAATGGAAAGTTGCAGTATAAGGTTAGTATTTGGAAATGTCACCTGGGCCCCAAAGGCAAACTGCTTTTTGAGATGTTAAGTGAAGAAAGTTGATGAAACTATAAGCTGAGTTATCAGAAGGAGCAAAGCAGAATGACTAGATTTGAATGGCCATATTTTTTGTGATATATCTAGACCTAAAAAGCCCCAGAAACATTACAATAGATCTAAAACTAAACCTTGTTGAAGGTGTGTTCTGCACAAGAACCACCTTCAGATGTGTGGAATAGCAGAAAAGTTAAAAAGGACACCAGAGGCATCTACTGTAGCTATATAGACAGCTCTGTGGAAACAGTGATCTACAGTGACCAAAACCATGAGATTGAATGAAACTATTGCATAAATGAAGATTTTATTTATTTATTTATTTATAATAAAAAATAATTTGTTTCTAAGTTACTTTTTTCTGTTTCATTTATTTTTTATTTTTTTATACTGTATTTTTAAATGTTTTAATACTGTATTTTGAAGTTTCTATTCCTGAGAAGGACAATTACTCCTTCAGAAATTAAGGCAGAAGTATTTTCTAGAAATAAAGTGGATGGTAGGGAAACAAAATATTTTAGTGAGGGTGTTTTGTTTTGTTTTAGTGCAAGAAACAATTCTAAGTGTTGACAATGAGAATGGTGAAGAGCTTAATTCGAATTTCTTAAATGATAGAG
>JANHGB010001866.1:0-17502 GCA_026283785.1 Coracopsis vasa | reverse complement strand
AGCAAGCTGCTCTAGTGGAAGGTGTCCCTGCCCGTGGCAGGGGCTGGAACTGGATGAGCTTTGAGGTCCCTTCCAACACAAACCAGTCTATGATCCTGTTGGTAAGATTCTGGCATGAGGGTGCCTGCCATGGAGCATCAGCTATTGATGAACCCACAAACACCCATGCTATTTTCTTTCTCTATAGAGTCTGAATGCAGGCTGGTTTGCTAGCAGAAGGTTTTTAAGCTCTGTGGCTGGATGGAGCAGTCTCCAAGAGTGGGACCATGACTTGTAACCAGCCTTGCCCCACCAGGTACCCCAGCCCCAAGCAGATGAGATGCCTGAGGCCATCCCTAGACAAGCCCAGATGTTTCCTACTGAAATGACAGATACAATCTCTAGGCAGCCTGAATCCAGTCTTTAAACAGTGTGATCTCTTATATACTATGAATATTGGGAGCTGGAGCTGCAGCCTACCTCTCAGAAACAGTATGGACATATGGAGCTGGGGCAGAGAGCACTCAGAGCTTTACCCACACTGTGGCTTGGCTTTATCCCATAGCAGGGGTGTATGAGCCAACCTCTGGAATAACAGAGGTTCAGGACTAGTAATGAAAATAATAAGGAAATGTCTTATAAACACTTCTGCTGCTCCCACCTCTCTGTTTGAGACTTAATTTAGCTGGAAATGAAGTGAGGCATTGGATTTTAGATTTCCAGTACCCCAGGACTAAGGAATGGCCCCAAACCAATGTATAGATCTCATTGTCAAGGATAAAACATTAGCTCTGCTCTTGCAGGCTTGCTGAAATCCATACGTGTCTGCAGCTGAGCAGGAATTCCTAGCTGCTCTGGAGGAATAAAGGCAGGCACTGAGCTCCTGCAGCTAAGAATCATGTGGAAGTTGGTGGTTCTGCCAAAAAGAGTAGATGGGGCAGACACCTCACTACATGCACCATTGTAAGAGGAGCCGGAGCACTTCCTTCCTTGTTGATGGATGCTTCAGAGGCTACAACAGACAAAGAGACCAGAGAATGATTAGTTCTTCAAAGGGAGAAATGTAACACGATTACTGCAAGACAAAGCAGGAGTTACAAAGCAGTGTGGTGAAAAGGACGTTGAGCTGGCACTGAAGTCACTGGTGGTGTCCTCTATCTATGAGGATAAAGCTTAGAATAAAGAAAAGAAAACCTGAACTGGATTGATAGACTAAAGGAATCCTGCTGGACATTAATCACCTGAAATGCAGCCTTTCAGAGGGGAAAAGGATTCAACTCCTGTAGCAAATGGTAGATTCATCGAATGTAAGACAAGGAAAGATCCCTGACCTCCCACATAAATCCCGCTGCCTGCCCCAGAGTTCCTGCACTATAACTCACAGGGGGCTTCATGCATGTGTTTGAGAAAGACATCCTGTCTTGATTTCAAAGGGAGAACCCACACCAGCCTTAGGTAAGTTGTTCCTGTAGTTAATTATCGTATTGAAAGAGAAAGAAGTGTGCTTTATTCCAGATTGAATTTGTCTGGCTTCGGTTTCCAGCCATTGGAGCCTGTTAAGCTGTTGTCTGCTAAATTAAAGAGCTCTCTGCTGAATACAGACAAATTGGCAATCTAGAAACAAGAGGGTCCAAGGCCAAGCTCTGTTCTTTGTTAGACTTGCACAGTGCTGCTAAAAGGAGGAGCACAGTGCTCAGGGTCATGGGGTGCTGAGCTGGGTCACTAAGGACGCTCTCCTTTGCCATCTCAGCCATGCCAACAGCGAACTCTCCAGTTTTCGGCTGGCAGGTCAAGACCGTGTCACTGGATGTAAGGGAGGAGAAAAAGCAAACAAACCTTCATCTGCCAACTGCCTTTTATTTGCTATAGACTAAATGAGCTCAGAGTAAGACAAGAAACGCTTGGCACCTCAGCCTGCGTTTGTTCTGCAGAGCCAAGCTTTAGATCCATTGTGTTGAGATGGGCACTTGGGTCCTGGAGTGGGAATACATGGGCTATGCATGGGCTCAGTCTCAATGGACATCATGCTTCCCGCCTGGCACGGAGGTCGGCAAATCAAAACCTCTTCCAGTGGCTTTGGCAGTAAGAAAAGAAAAAATATCATCTTCAAAGAAAGAAATCAAGATAATCAATACAGACAAACCCCCTTTTAATGGGAAACAGAGCAACCTGGTTGATGGCTGCTCCTGAGCCGGGCACAGCAAGCATGCGAGGAGATGCTTGACCTTGGGATGCTGCTGTCCATGGATCTGGGCAGGGTACATGGCGCTGTGGTTTCCTCCATAGGTGGGGGACTTGGGCGCAGCCTCCAGCAGCTCTAAAGCTGACTCCAGAGGGAGGGCAAAGAGGAGACATGTCCAGGAGGAACCTGGAAACGAGGAGGCCAAGGACAGAGCAAAGGGCCCCAAATTGGAAGGCGAAAAAGAGCAGCAGTCCCTCTCCCTCCTCCTCCGGGGCTAATGCTAAGTACAAGTTTCCCCTCCTACAAAATCAAGGCCTCGATGACAGGCTGCCTCCCCCAGAACAGTGTCGGGTTGAAATCTGGCCCTGAGGATTTGTGGTGGCTCAGGGCAAAAGTCAAAACAAACACAAACACATTCCCCAGTGCCGACGTCGATGCAACCCCGAAGAGGAGCCGGTGAACCGGAGTTAACAAGCGGGAGAGGTTTGTTTGCATGTGAAAAGGGGGGGACATGGGGGATTGTGGCTTTCCTTCAAGCTATGGGGCAGGGGGCTCACACCATCAGCTTACAGAGAGCATCGCTTTAATGCCTTCTTTCCAGCTGTAACATTGGCACTTTTCCTCTTCCCTTGAAACAGCTGTTTGCCAGGTCCAGTGGTAGCCAGATCTCAAGGGCTTTGCCAAGAGGTGGCAGTGCTGGAGCTCGATTGACTGGGTAAGCAGGTGCCTATGCCAAATGTCTACGTGTGTCCATGCACAGCATAAGTGGTGTCTTTGGGTTGAGGCACGAGGATGTGAGTAAAGATTTTGTAGTGCAGCACAACCAGACCAGTACTTATTTAAGGCAGGATGGAGTCGAGTATAAAAGGCTTTTCCTTTAATAAACTGTGAGTGGCTGGTCAAGCATTGGCTCTGGTAGTGATTCCAAGCACCAGCTGAGGCTCTGGACTTTTAAACTCTTCAAATACATTATTCTCCTACAGTGCTTTTCAATCAAAGTGTCTTGCAATGGGCAATGAGTGGTAACATCTGCCCTATTGTACCATGGTGAACAGGTTGGAAACCATCCCTTTGCCCTCTTCAAAGAAGAGTCCCAAAAGCTTTGGATGCATGGTCCATGGGGTCCCATAAGCTTTAGATACCTGCTCCTTGGAAGGGGAAATGACATTCAGATACCCTCAGGGAGAGCTCAGAGTTGTTGAGGTTGGGTCAGGCATCAGCTAGGGCCAGCGGGCAATGGTTGCTTTAGAGCACCTTTACTCTGCTTGGATGTAGGGGGAGAATAGGGACACAAACAGCCTTTGGCATCATTTGGATGATTCATATCCACCCATAGAAGGACCCAAGCTGTGATATTCATGGTCTGATTTACAACCTCCAGGAGAGGCTGGGTGATGGAGGAACAGCCACGTTTCATGGGAGCTCAGCTGTCAATGTCTGTGCTCTAAACCAAAATGCTTCAATGGGGCAAGAAGGAGACATTTAAGGTTCACTGTTCATTGCAAAACAAGCAATGAACTCACTTAGCAGTCAGTGACAGGGAGTGTGCAGCACTTCACCCATCTGCAGTGCCATTTGGGATCTCAGTGATCACACCAAGTCACACAATCCTCAGAATATCAAACATCCTAACCAAGGCTCATGTGGAATATTTGATTTGGCTCTGGACTTCTTCAGGGAAGGAAAATAGAAGCTGCCTCCTACCAGACACCTCCCTAAACTTAGACTTTGCAAAGCTCTGTGTTAAAGCACATTTTGGAAGCAAGCAAAGAGGTTTTCTGTGTAATCAAGTGATTAATCTAAACCATGTGGTCCAATGATCTGACATCTAAGATGTTGCCCTGTGCCACTTCAGATGCTGTGGTTTGAAAGAGCACCAAGTAGAGCTCAGCTCTCTTCTTCTTTAAGTTTATAGAGTTTCTCTGGGTAATATATGTCAGTGGGGTTGAGCAGTGATGGGTGAGAAGCTGGGAGACACTGTAATAGCAAGCGGCGTGTGCATGGCTCATCCAGCTCCTGTGGCAGCTCCCCAGTGAAAGAGAAAAACCAAATCAAAGAGGCTGACGCTCCACACCTCTCTTCTCTGGATTTCCTACACCATCCTCAAAACCCACTAAGGTTCTACAGCTATCAGAGGCAGGATATTGGGCAGATTGGACCTTGGAACTAACCTGTCTTGACATCTCCTTCCTATCTTCCTAGTCAGGGCTATCAGGAGATGCATTTGATGCCTCCACCAACTGTCAGGAAGGTCAAGAAGGTTCAGTGTTCTCTAAGGGGATAGAAACAGGTTGTCTTCCTCCCAGCAGGATGTAAAGTGTGCAGCCTCTCTCTGTCTCTGCTTAGCCCCCAAATCAAGACGACTTCTTGTGGCATTCCTCAGTCCAGTCCTTGCAGCTTTACAGTCATATATTTAGCTTTTCCAGCACTATATTTTACCCTGAACTTTAAATTGTCCTCCTTCTCCTCACTGCTTCTGTCCTTTCCCATCAGCTACAGTTGTAGTTTATTTGATACAGGCCAGGTTGCTGAACCATGACCGTGTAATTATGGTTGGAGCCACAGAGCTATTTTTGTGCCCTGCCAGAGATTATTCACTTATCAGGAATGTATATTTAAGTGGCAGGCTCTGAACTGTCTGCTATAAATAGGCAAGCCCAGGGCCCTCTGTGTTTTCCTTCAACTCTGGCATCTCTCACACCTTCAATTTCTACAACCACATCAGTGTCTGTGCAGGGCAGGACTGGTCAGACTGGGGGGGAACAGTTGGTGACCTTGCTGCATAGAGAAAGAGAAAGGGAAAGGAAAGGGAACATGTAACACCACCTCGCTTCAGCACGGAAATGGGAGGAGAGCGATGGTGCTGTCTGCTGGGGTCAACTTTCCTTTTAGCATGGTTATTTCTTGGTGGTATTTCTTGACCCAAGGTCTCTGTGCTGCTCTGAAGCTCTGCATGGCAGCTTCTGCCCATCAGCAGTCAATGGTAAAGGGGCTGCATGAAGACCTTGGTTCTGGGATAGATGGGAGGTGAGTTGATTGCACCCATCACAGGGTATCACCCTCTGCAAGCCCTCATGTGATAAAAGGTGGTAAGGAAAAGGCAAGTTAAAAATGCTTTCAAGCAGCACTAAGAGGGTTTATCCAGGTTTCATGCCTGCTGCCCATCTGGAGCGCTGGCTGCTTCTTCTAATACAGGTGTGGTGCCACCAAGAGTGGACACAACCTCATCAAGGAGTGGTCCTTGGGTGCTGATGATTTCCCCTAAGTAAGGGCCATGCTGTGTTACTCCTCCTGGGATGTGTCCACTGGTTTGCAGCTGGCAGCACAGCTGCCTCACGCTGGCATTTCCTGGGCTTGATTCCTTCATGGTGGGACGAAATCTCCATGGGTTTTGGTGTCCTTCAGCCCCATCAACCTGTCCATTAACGTAGGCAAGATTTCCATCTTCACTGACCTTGGGCAGTATCTGATGGCAGTGTTCAAGGCCAGGTTGGACAGGGCCTTGGGCAACCTGGTCTAGTGGAAGGTGTCCCTGCCCTTGGCAGTGGGTTGGAGCTGGGATGATCTTAAGGTCCTTTCCAACCCAAACCATTCTGCGCCTCTATGCAGCAATCCAGACCATCGCTTCAACCTGCAGGTTTACTCACGCTGATAAAACATGCTTCCTCCATCCCTCCCGTAGCACATCGTGTCCCTCCTGACTCCTTCCCAGAATTTCTGGCTGCACGTTCCTTGGACGCGCTGCTCGGTCCCCGTTCAGCACAGCTGATACTGCACAGCAGCTCTGGGATTCGTTCCCTTCCAGACTTCTCCACGTGCCAGCGGAACTTGTGGTTTTATGCGGATCGTTGGGACTTTGTTGTTTCTTCAGGAAAAGGAGTGAAATGAAGGACTGGCTGCATCATCACTGAGCTCATTTCTGATAAAGGATTTATTGGTGCTGGTAACAGCGATAGCACATTCCTGTGGATCTTCCTGTGGCTTTGCACTTTGGCACTGTGCAAGAAAGGAATTGCCGGGGAGGTTTTCCTGGTGTTTTCCCTGCCAATGTTCCCCAAGAGGCAGTAAGGTCAAACACTGCAGTCTCAACAACTCAGACATCAGAGGTGTGAATTTGGGATCGGTTTCAGGTCTGCAGTGCAGCCATTTCTGTGTTATGATGAAATCTCTGGTGTCTGGTGGCAAAGGCCAGTGATTTCCTTCCATCCTTAAGCGCTGCTCTGGAAGAAGCTGAACTCCTCTGTGTACTCCTTTATGTCCTGACGTACTACCTGTGTATCTGAACCTTGCCTTGTGCCCTTGCTCTTTCACATTCTGCACACTGAGCACCTCCTGGTGTTATCTCTATTCTTCACCCCACATTTTGCTTTTGCTTTGAGGCCTGAGCAGTGTTTTCTGCTTCCAAAGGTCCCATCCAGGCAGCAGTCCCAGGGTAACTTGCTGGTTTCTGTCTCTGTTCCCATCAAGGCCTTAGATGTGAAATACCCTTCTCTAATCTGGCAGTTTTATGGGAGTTGTGTGCATTCCCCTTGGATTCTGTCCAAAACATCCCTTTCTGGAGATATTTCTAAGCTAGTACTGTTGTCTTGTGATGCTTGGCTACTTTCCTGTGCTTTTAAGTTACACACTCTGCCTCTCAGAAATGCCACTATCAGGATTTTGTCACGGCCTTTGCTACTGATGTCATGTTCCTGATGGGGATTTCTGACACTTATCAGTCCCACTGGAATTGCATGCCTTTTTTTCCTGGAAGGGTTTCTTGTGCTAATTCTGCTTCAAAAGGGACATTTCTTCACACCAAATTCCAAAGCAAATGCTGAAAATAACGCATTGCTGTCTTTCCTGACATGGAGATGCTGATATGCAGATGGAGAATGGAGTTTCATCTAAATTTAACCAAGCTGGATATAAATTTATCTGATTTCAGCCAGTTTTCTAGTCTGAGACAATCGCCTTGGGTCTGTCTCTGGACAATAGAAAGAAGTTGGTAGTTACAGGATGTGCTTTATCCCATCTGTTGGTATCTCTATCAGAGGTGGATGATGCTGTCTGCAGGCTCATGGCTGTACAATATCTCTATTTAAATGGCTATTTATGATTAAGTGTCAAGGTATCATTCTGCATGCAGATTAAGGGACCAAAATTAAAGAGTCTTTACATAAGCAAGTTGTCAGGAGCTAAACATAACCATTTATTCCCATTTGAGACGCTCTAGGAAATCCATACGGGTGTCTTGAATACACCAGAAAATCTCAACACTGACACCTGCATCCAGGCAAAGGAATCATATTGCTGATATTCATTGACCAGAAAGAGAGGTCAAGCATCCTGTTCACCCCTAGACACGTGTTATAAGTTTGAGTCTACAGGTTGATATCACCCTTGGCTTTCAGCTGAATGAGTAAATATAAAGGTGGTATCACTCTGATGTGTACAAGGAGGCAAGAACATAGGAACAAGTGATAGATGTGTAATGGTACCATTGTAGGTGGATCCTGGACTATGTGTCCTACCTTTGCTCTCTGAAGTGCTCATGAAGCTTGTATGCATCTTCTCCAGAGTGTCCTTACTTTATTGGCACAGAGATGTGAATTTTCCTAATAGATGTTAATAGTTAACAGATTCCACTGCTTTCCTAGGTACACAGGACACTGGCTTTGCTTCAAACCCTGCAAGAACATGTCATTGTTACAACTTATTTACATTAATTCTTCTTGTTTCTTGAGATAACAAATATTCCTTCATAACTAACTGAGGACCAGTTCTGACCAGGCCTGGACGGATCAGGTTTATGTTTTACATCTTTACAGTGTGCAGCACACCATAGCCCAGACAAGGTAGAGCAGCCCATCCGCTTTCATGTGCAGTAGAATTAGGAGCCAGGTTGTATGTTATTTTCCTTGGCTGACACCTTCAAATGGGTTGACACGTTTCTTCCTTCCTGCAGAGATGAAGGGAATCGTTTGCAATGGAGAAGAAGCAGCTGCACATCTGTCAAAGGGAAGGTCGTGACTGCAGCACCATTCCCCTTGCATTTCTGTCCTCCCTCTTTGCAGAGGCTGTGGAGGCCTCTGAAGTGATGTGTTAACAAGAAGAGCAGTCACCATCTGGTGTGGCACATGGCTGGCAGGCTGCTGTGCCTATGGGAACCACATCTGTATCCCAGCACGTCCAGCCACCACTGAGAGGAATTCCAAGGAGCTGGCACAAACATGAAGGGCCATGGAAATCCCATTCTTGTGTGGTCTGAGTTTTGGGTCATGTCTCCTTTCAAAGGGAATTTCACCCTCTCTGATCAATGCTCTGATTGTATGCTCGCAGCATCTCAAAGTGCTTTGTAGAGGATGGAACCTCCAGGTTTATAATGAGAGATAGTGAGGAAGAGGCTGTAGCTAGTCCTGTGTCTCCCAGGAAGGAATATTTAGGAGCTTGCTTTCTCTCTGTACAGGCTCCCTCTTCCCTATTTGCACCCAGACAGCACTTCCTCTGAAACCAGACCCCTGGAAGCTGCCCTAAATTCTACCAGATGATCACTTCTTGAAAGCCTCGCTGTGATTGTATGTCTTGAGCAAGTTCCAGCAGATTTTGCGAGGCAGAAGGGTCCTGTTGATGACATAACAGCGACTACAGCTCCTTTCCCCCCCTGTTAAAACAAAACAGCAGTTCTGCAGGAGTTCTCCCAAACTCATGACCGCTTCCTAGCAAACACAGATTTTCCCTCTTGACGAATAGCAGGGTGACCCAGTGACAGGTGGGGTGAGTAAGGAGGTAACATCCAAACTCTCTTTAACGTATGATGTCTTTAACCAGCACTGTCAAAACCTTCCTCTCGAAAGCACACGTTCACTCACTTAAGCAAATAGCAGGGCCATGGGAACAATAAAGCCTCTGTTGCCCAAATGCATTTATATTGGCTCGCTTAAGCCCCAGCACTGACATCGAGGGGAGTACATAACTTTTTCTTTCTTCTCTTCCTAAAACATACAGTCTTTTCCCAATGGAATTACAGGAAAGAGCCCTATTAGCACAGGACTGAGATTTGGTTTAGAGGCCTCCAGGCAGCACGACACAGTCCAGGAGAAGCTGGTGCCTGCCTATGCAACATGTCCTCTGCTCCATTCACAGGGCATTAAGAAATACTTGTGCCCACCTTTGTCATTGCCACCAATTCATTTTGGTTCACTTGCCTCATCTTCCCTTCTCATATGCTGCAATTTCCCTCCTTCTTAATAGTATTTCCTGTATTTCTCATAGAGCTTCCACCCTACTAATGACACATTTGCATTACCCCTGGAGCTCAGAAGCTTTGGCTGCTGATGGACGTCTCAAGCCATCTCCTTTGTCTGCCAGAAGAGGATAAAGATGTGTTAGATGTGTCACAATCTTTTGGAAAGACCCAGATGAAACCAAACATTTTTCAGTATCTGAAGGCTGCTGAAAGCTGAGTTATGTGCTGGGCGCTTTCTTGTATCAATGGGAAACAGGAAACTTTTCTGCTTTCCTTTGAAAAATTGCTTACAACCAAGGAGGAAGAAAAAAGGCAAAAAAATCTCTTTTTTATATAAATCTTTTTCAATATCAGTAGGCAGATGGAAATATTTCACACAGAAGCAGAAGACAGCATCGCAGAATCAGTGTTGACTGTGTCTGTAGTTGAAAGATCAAATGAAGGTCTGGAATGTCTTCTTAGAGCTCCTGAGATCTCTAAATAAGAAGAGATATATGAAAGAAGGAAAGCTCCCAAAAGGACTGGGCCAAGTTTTGATTCATTTGCAGATGAGCTATGTCTCAATGAGGGAAAAAAAGACATATTAATCTACTGGGAATAGCATAATAATGCCATGCCAGAGCTGTGTCAACGAGCAAAAGTCGTTCTGGCAGCTCCAGCAACACAAGTGTGTGCTGAAAGAGCGTTTTCAGCCCTCGCATTCATCATTCCGTTGCAGACACTCAGTGTGACAGAGGATGTATTAGATGTTGCTTTATTTCACCAAACAAAGTGCTCTTAAAAAACCTGTGTTTATTTGACAACACACACACAAAAAACAGCACTGGGGAAATTTTTGGTGTTAAATGAATGGTCAGAAAATAATAGCTTTAATTTTGCATTTCAACACTGTTTTGAACCGGGTCTGCAGTTTGATGGGTGTTGGTCCTGACTGGTTTGTTCTGGTAACAAAACATTTGTTTTATCTTTGTGATGGGTTGAACTGGATCTGAACCCAGACTGGATACAGCTACACCCAGCCCCACAATGACTGCAATAGCTGTCCAGCTTTGAAAAGGCTCTTAGCTCCTTACAGATACTGTATTCTCTTACTCTATGAGAATGACTTCCACCTTGACTCCTCATCCAGTGGGTGGATGGAGATATCAGCACTGCCGGTGAAAGAGCATGTTCAGGGTCAGACCAAACTGTGCTGAGCCCCACATCCATGGAATGTCTGTCCCAGCTGTTAGTTTGGTGGTGCCACAGTCCCAAAGCTATATAGATACTAATACCCAAAATCATTTGGGCCTTTTGGTTCCAATGCAAAGCAATTGCTCAGCCAGGATTGGGTCCTCATAGCTGAACTCTTGTTCCTCCAAAAATGGTGACCTCATCCATCCCATCAAGCATGGGAAGAGGCTGCCCAGGGAAGTTGTGGAGTCACCATCCCTAGAGATGTTTAATGATGTGTAGATGTGGCACTTAGGAACATGGTTAAGTAACGGACTTTGCAGTAGTAGGTTTATGGTTGGTATCAATGATCTTAGGGATCTTTTCTGCCATAGATGATTCTGTGATTCTATGTGTTAGGAACTATCTAACACATTACTATCCTCTTAGCTGGGCATGGGAATGCCTGGAAAAGTGCCAGTGGCGAGAGCATGAAAAAAGATGTCTGAGGTCTCATATGTTAGTGCCCGAGACTGCATCCTGATTGTGCCTTGCTTACTAGTATAGACATAACCAGGTAGTGTAATCTCTGTGCAGGAGAAGAGATGCTCATGCATAATCTGTCCAGGACTCAGAATCACTGTTTTATTCCAAGCATGGTCAGTCTCTGCCTCTCCTGAGTGTTTGGACCTGCTTCAGACCTGAGTGTGACCTTGTGTATGAGCCATGCAGGAGCATGGACATGGGATGGGGTGCAGCCCATATTTGTGTAGGGATACTCCATGAGTGCAGGAGCACAGAGAGCCTTTGAACAAGTTGCCTTTCTGGGAGGAGGCAGTGGTGGGAAGGGCCAGGCAGCCCAGCTAAGCAGGGAGATTTCCCTGTGGCAGGGAAGCTTGGCAAGCGTTTCATGGAAGGTGGCAGGTCTGCAAATGAATTCACCCCAGCATGACTCTATCAAAGTCAATGCAAAATAACCCCTCTGGGGTCAACTGAGCAACATCTGGAATGCATTTGGCTTACTGGGGCTGTCTGTATTAAAAAGAAGCAAACAAACAGAGGTGCCGATTAACCTGCTCCGCCCCTCAACACGAGCACGTGTTGCAGGGTTAACTTTATGGGTTATTTTACTTAAGGCTTGACGATCAGCTTGCTAACCCCAAGAAAAGGCTGGCTCTGCATTTAAGATCCAAGCCAGGAAGAAGGCAATTGGCTTTGATTCCTCCTGATCCCCGTCCAGAAGAAGTCATGTCTTAGTTTATTAAGATTTAAGGGTCCAGGCTTGACTGCTAGCCCGGACTCAGGAGTTTCCCTTAGAGATTACGTGCACTCATTTTCACATATAGTTAATAAAGAGCCGTCCCCATATTTTATGGTGACTGCTCTTGATTTTATGAACAGGAGAGAAAAACATCAGAGGCTGCCTGTAACATGCTAAAATAATTTCATCTAAATTGCAGTTCATGGTTCTTTTTTTGCTTTAGGTTTCATGGGATGATGGATTAGATACCACTTCCTCACCAAGAATCCCCTCCACCAGCTCCTTATCTTCATCTCTTCAATGAAACTTTTCCTGGTCTCCTTTCTAACAGGTCTCTTCTCAATTAAGCAACTTCTTTTGTATTGGGAACCTAAATTATCAGCCTTGCCTATGACTACGCATAATAACAGAGCAATTTATCCATAAAGATATAATGTATTTTCCATGCTGTCTTCCCTGCATCATTATCTACACTGATGAGAGAGGATGCGATAGGTGCACTACATCAGTGTAATAGATCCTCCAAAATGGATCCCCCCACAAACACATTTATGACATACAAAATGAATAAAATCTATTATTTGAGGGGAGTTAGAAACAACAGCATTCTGACCAAAAAAGCTCTGCCTCTAAGAGGTGTTTCCAGCTCAATTATGAAGCATTAATGAGTTAAAAGAAGCATCCAAACATTGGTTATCCATCTAAATGGGATATACAGTCTTGTCTGGTATAAAATGCAGCTCACTGGACTGTGATAGAAGGGATAAAAGGAAAGTAATTTAAAATATGAAAAAGTTAAAGTGAGCCGGTGAGCAACATTTTCCCCCATGAACTTTTAAAACAAAAAGAACCAGGAATTATAATTCAGATTGAATTATTTTAACATACCCCAGTCCACTGAATTGAAAATATCTCAGATAAATTAGGGCGGATAAATCCATCGGTGGCTATTAAACATGAGAGTCCAGATGTAAATTTAATCTTAGTAAATTCCAAAATCATTGGCTCCCCACGCCTGGGGTAGCACAATCCCAGAGGATTGCTCTAATCTCACTTTCTTCTTTAGGCACTTTTCCTATGGATCTGGGGCTGGTCACTGTCAGAAATGGGGTAAGCCCTTTAGTTTGACTCAGTGCGGCTGCTCTTGTGGTGTCAAACTGATGCTGTAGCTGGACGTGATGCAACCTCAGCATAACTTCTGCACACACTGGGAAGAACAGGCATTTTTCCTGCATCAGTTGTTTCACATTAACAATTATGTGAGGCTTGGAGGAAGAGGTAATGCTTCTGACTGAATCTAATGGTGTATTTTGAAAGCACAAAGCTTTCACACTCAAATTTCTTTTCAGTTTTGAAATCGAAGCTGCAATTGTCTCAGCAAAACGAAAGTATAAGAACAATTGCTCACAGTTGTTGATCAGGTCAATTGGAGCATCTAAGAGTGCAAACGCTGGTACTTGTGACAAAGAAGGAGTGCTAGGAAGGTGAAATATATCTATAAAAAGATATGTTAGTTATGGAGGGGAAACATAAAAAACCTGCAAATCTATATTTGAATCCACTCGTTTCACACCATTTTTACTGGCTGAACAATCATTTTTTAATAACAGGTTTTGAAATGTCTCTCTTGAACCCAGGTTATTACTGAAACCTTTTGGAAAATCAGATTTCCTTCCCAAGGGAAATGCCAGTATTCCGGTTTTTGTTTCTATTCCAAATTGGAATGTCGAAGTGAAAATCTGAAACTTCTTGTGAAATGGCACTTCCAAAAACGCTCTGGTTGGAAATACCGAACTGTTTCTTGTCAATGGCATCGACTCGCTGCATTTCAGCATCGTCGGACTGTGTCTATTTGATAGCACACGACCGCTTCATTTTGACATCGTGGCGGATTTTGTTTCAACAAGACCAAAATGCTTTACATCAAAACAGCAGCGTGCCATGAGCTAGTAAAGCTGTTACCAAATGCAATTTCTAGGACTCAAAACAAAGCTCTCAATAGCATCGATGTCTACACACAGTGGGCTTTGCCTTGTCAGATGAAGCGCATTGGCAACCGGAATGTAAAGCAGAAAGTGGAAATGGCAAATTCAAAGTTGCAGTGATGGGATGGGGGGGGGAAAGGGGTTGGGGAATTTTTGCCCAGAATTTCATGGAAATTAAGCTACACCCGCAAAATATTTGGGTTTCATTGAGGCAGCGTTTGCCAATGGAAAATTGTCCCATCCAAACTGTTCCGCCAGGCCAGCTCAGAACGTGCCTTGGCCCAGCAGCGCGCGTAGGCAAGGAGCCAGGTTTAAGAAACCTGGGGCCTGATCCTGGCCTCACGTGGAAGCCCAACGGGGACCTAAGAGAGAAGTGTGATTAATATGGAACCGCTTGGTCAGCCAACCCGTGCCAAAAAGCACAAAGTTAACAGAGGTTGCTCTTCCCAAGTGCTTATTGTGGAGCAGAGCTGCAAAGCTGTGGCTGGCGAGCAACTACCTGATGGATGTGATCATGGTGGGTATGGTCCCACGGCACACAACAGCACAGGATGGGGCAGGATTTGTGCAACAATGAGCAAAAAAGTACCTTGGAGCAATAGGGTACATGGGTAAAGGGCTCATCTAGGGAGTTGCTTGAAGTGGTGGGTGTTTAGCCCTTAGCAGAGCTCTATCCTACGTGTTTGAGGTCCAAATCCAACATCTTTCCTTGGAGATTAAGAAAGGGTTGTGAAACATTTCCCAGTGCATGAGCCTGGGTAGGTTAATAGACACATGAAATAGCAGAGCAGCCACCTCCAACACTTACCTTTGCTCTGAAGGCTTATAAGTAGATCAAAAAAGTCCCCAAGGTGCTTGGGAAGGGAGAAGGAGCAGGGGCACAGGATGGGACAAGCCATTGCTACGAGCTTTCTGCACTTATTTCCACATGGAAGGGCTGATTTGGAGGTGTGACCTTGTTCTCACACCCCTCAGGCTATGGCCCTGATGTCCCATGTCTTCACACACGGCAGCAGCCAAGCCGTCCTTAGGACAGGGAGGAGAGCAAGCTACAGCCCCTGCAGTGGGGACTTAACACTTGTTCCAGGAGAACCATGGGAGCAATTCCACCCAAAACCCCATCCAGACAGCCCTGTTTGCAGCTGACTGATCGTCAGGCGCAACTGAAAGCTAGAGCCTGTCTGTCTGCTCCGTTCCTGGAGTGCCCATGAGCCAACACCACAGAGCCGTTCCCAGTAGGCTCCTTGTTCCCGTTAAACCACATCACAGGGCAGCAGGGCTGGCAAGGCCTGGGAAAACCATCGTTGCACCCATTCAGCTGTCCTGGGGCACAATTAGCTGCTTCTAAGTAATTGCACGACGTGCTTGGCCCCTGAACCTGGCTCATGGGCTTTGGGAAGAGCAGCCCAACAGGCGGGTGCACCAAAGAGCCCCATGCCGCTGCTTAGTGCACAGATTGCACGTTGTCCACAACATGGGCTGGATGGAGATCAATGCCTCCTGAGGTCCAAGAAATAGAAGGGGAGGAAGCATGAGATGCCGCAGACTCGGGTCTCAGCATCCCTCTCCAAGGAGGCAATGTTCTTGGCAGCTTTGGGATGCACCATCCATCCCCCTCGAGCCGCACTGCCATTGAGGAGACCAGGAGTCCCAATCACACAAAGCCTCTCAAAACCAGGCAGAAACTCCAAGGCCAGCCCAGTGCTGGGTTTACATTTCTTCGAGGGCCTAATAAGTCTTCTTTCCCTCCCTCCATCCCTGGAGAGATGGATGTTTGGATTGTTACTGTCCTTAATTGTTGATGATATATGAGAGTACATTGCAAAGGTTTGTTATTCTTGGAAGAGCAGCGAGGGGGACCTTTCCAGCAATGTGTCAGGGTTTAGTGCACAGAGCTGTGTGGCTTTGGGCCCTTTTTCAGACACAGAGCTATATTTCAGCTGGAGGCCCTTTAGGATGATAGGATGTGTCTGCTGGAAGTGCCAGAGAGTGGCCACTTGTACTCCACAGGGAATGCCTTTTTTTAATGACTCAAGGATGGATGCAGGCATATTTTGCAGAGCACATAGAATCATAGAATGGTTTATGTGGGAAAAGACCTTAAGATCATACAGCTCCACACCCCCCCTGCCATGAGCAGGGACATCTTCCATTGGAGCAGGTTGCTCTAAGCCCCATTCAACCTGGCCTTGAACACTGCTGGGGATGGAGCATTCACTCCTGCTTTGCAAGGTGCTGGTCACAGGTAGCAGTTGTACCCATTGCTTGTTGCAGTGACCTCCACAGCTCATTTCCCACACCATCAATACTGCTCTTCAGCTCTTTGGGACTATACATTGGTGTTGGCTTTGTGTGTCCTTAAGACTAAATGCATCTTCCTCCCTTCCCTGTTTGCCCAGTTGTGCAACTGGAGGAGCAGACTATTTCTGCTTGTTCTGCATTTCAGTGATTTAGAGATGCATTTAAAACAACTGTAGGTCCCACATCCTTCTACTTTTCCATAGATGCTACAGCAAGGCAGCCTGGGCAGTGCTGTCAGTGTATAACAACTGTTTTCTTCATTGTTGGTTATTTCCAGTGGGGATAGATGGCATTGAATCAAATCAGGTCTATTGCTGTTCCAAAGGGTGGCAGGACACACATAAACAGTGTGTGCATTTGCATGTATAGACCTGGACTGATAAATACACAATGATAACAGATAATGTGTGTACAGAAATGGATGAATAAATAGATAAAGGGGTAAATAGAATCATAGAATGGTTTGGGTTGAAAGGACCTGAAGATCATCCAGTTCCAATCCCCTGTCACGGGCAGGGACACCTTCCACTGGAGCAGCTTGCTCCAAGCCCTGTCCAACCTGGCCTTGAACACTGCCAGGGATGGGGCATTCATGAGAAAGGATGACAGAATCTGAGTGCATCAAAGGCTTTATTACTTAGTCTCCAGTTTATATTGTGTTATAAATAATACCTTTGTTTTACTGGATTTTGGCAGGATGAAGAGAAGCTAATTCAGAGTTTTCTGGAGGGTTGGAATGTTTGAAGCAAATATCCCCATTGGGACCATTATGGTCAAAAGTGACCTTATCTATTGAGAACAGAGTGGCAGGGCGCTTTAAGGAGCTGAGCTACTTAAATAGCACTTGGAGCCAGGTTCTCAGTTGCATCCCCATGATACAGCCTCTTCTCACACTGTCTGTGACTCCCTGGATGCAATATAGACATCTCAGCGCTGCTGAAAACCAAGGCTTTGGGGATGATTAATCACTCACAGATTTTTTCCACCAGGGGAAAAAGCCCAGACCAGCTCACAACAATCAGGATGGGTTTCCAGCCTGTGGGTGTTTGCTGGGCCTGATGATCACAACTGTAAACAGTGCTAAAATAATGTCCCACTGCCCCTGGGGGGGCTTGCTGTGGAACAGTGTGTCCAATCCGCCTGTGTTTCAGGGTAGGGAAGAGGCGGTGCTGTTCCTCATGAGGAAGACAAACATGGGTGGAAAATAACAAAGGGAGCCATATTAAGAGAAAGAAAAAGAAATGTAAACTAGAAAGTGGTTGGATATGGGGAAAAAAGTGGCTTTCTGCCTCCAGCATCACTTCTGGAGGAGCAGGATGTGTCTTTGGAAAGCGAAGGGGTGATGGGTTCAAACTGAAACAGGGGAAGTTCAGGTTAGATATAAGGAAGAAGCTCTTCCCTGTGAGGGTGCTGA
>JANHGB010001834.1:0-26512 GCA_026283785.1 Coracopsis vasa | reverse complement strand
AGGCTGCTATGAGGTCTCCACGCAGCCTTCTCTTCTCCAGGCTGAACAGCCCCAACTTTCTCAGCCTATCTTCCTATAGGAGGCGCTCCAGCCCCCTGATCATCCTCATGGCCCTCCTCTGGACTTGCTCCAACAGTTCCATGTCCTCCTTATGTTGAGGACACCAGAACTGTACACAGTACTCCAAGTGAGGTCTCGTGAGAGCAGATTAGAGGGGCAGGATCACCTCCTTTGACCTGCTGGTCACACTCCTTTTGATGCAGCCCAGAATACGGTTGGCTTTCTGGGCTGAGAGCGCACACTGAAGCCGGCTCATGTTCATTTTCTCATCGACCAACACCCCCAAGTCCTTCTCTGCAGGACTGCTCTGAATCTCTTCTCTGCCCAGCCTGTAGCTGTGAAGTTCTAAAATCACTTTATATTCTGTACTACATAAGGTGAGTTTTTCTCAAAATGACTGAAGTACAGCTACATCTAGGGAAGCAGCTTTTTCTGTGAGATGTACAGCACCAATTTATTCAGCTGAAATGTTTTAATAACAACATGATGTTGTTGTGTCCTCTTTGAGTTCAAAATTAATCCAACTGTCTTTTTGTGCTGATGAAGGCATCAGGATGTTGTTCTGTGACAATGTAAGCAGCCTTGAGTGAAAGCCCTGTTTCAAGCTTCTGGCATTAAGCAGGTGCTGCTATTGGAATTCAGGTGAAATGGTGGTGTTATCTGTGTGACCTTAGCCAGAAGTGAATAGACCTCTCCAAATAGCCACTTTCCAATTTTTTAGATGGATCAGGACTCTGAAGTGGCCCCTTTGCTTTTGATGGGAACAACAGTGGGGGATCTGGAGAGCTGAGGATTGTGCAGTGGGAGGGAGAGTGAGACCACAACAGCTCAAACTTGTCATTTCATGCATTTGGAGAACATCAATCTAATGGTTTGTTACTGAGGCTTGATTTTACAAAAAGAGACAATTAGGTGGTAGCTATGAAGAGCCTCTTATAAGACAAAAGCCCTGAGGTATTCTCCCATGAGCTGTAAAGAACACATTATTTCTGTGAATGCTGTTTCCAGCTTATCCACTGATTATCTTGACTGGCCTGACTGTCTTGAGCTCATCAAGGTTGGGGTCTGACTTATAACAGTCATTTGCCCTCACAGATAAAGCCACTGTCAATGCAGTGTAATGTCACTATGGGAACATGTCACTCATTCATGAGATGTTTGGGGATATCTTTTTAGAGCACTGATTTCAAGTTCCTTTTCACAGTGGAGTTTGTAAAATGTGTATGGTAAAAAAAGCTTCTGTGTGTGCAGGAATACATAAACATTTTGAAGGAAATGAACTAAAAACTTAGGTCTCATGGTCCCTGTGAGCTTTGCTTTCTGGAATTTCCCTAGTCCTGCAAAAAACAGGACAATCCTTCCATCGTGTGGGTGGAAAGCCCTTATTAGAGCAGTGGAGATGTCAGCTAACTCCCTGAAAACACAACTGTAGACATGTACTCAAATATATACATGAACACAGTCTGAAGAAATTATTTTACATTTAATGCTGAAGTGACTTGGTGGCTTGAGGTATGGAATAGGAGACACATCTGAAGAGTTTCTGTTAACTTCAATAGGATGAAGGGCATTTTATATTAAGCTCTAGCTCACAGGGGCAATGAAGCTATTAGTAGGAGTTAACCAGTGGGTTAAGAGAGACACTGTGGAGTATCTGATACCGGCAACCATCAAAGGTGAAACATCAGAGTGGATGGAGTGCAGAACTGGCACAGAATGCCTCTTCTTCATATGTGCCAATTAAAAACTATCATTAATAATTACTTTGGTATTACTGCAGTGGCGGTTCAAATAACACCTAGCAACAGCTTGATTTATTACATGCATTAGAACAAAGATGTTACTTGTGCCAGAGAATCCAAAGTCTAGTTCTAAAACATGAAACAGATTGGGGATGAAAGATCAAGTAAAACCAGACTTCAGCTCAGTACTCTGTCCAGTTCAGAGAAAGCTTTCATGAACATGCTGAAATTCCCGCAATGGCTGTCATGAATAAGTTACACTTACCAGGCTGTATAAAGTGTGTGATATGAGGCACTTAAGGTGATTGAATTGTTGGCAGGAAGTACGGAATATGTGAAGACTATGGCAAATATTGTTTCATTCAGCTGCTGAAGTTCTTCTGTACAAGATGGAAGGTGACTCACATGAGCAAGGAATTGTTCTTAATGTGAACAAAAATATCCAGAAATCTGTCTCAAGATTGTAGTGATTGTAAATACCAGTAGTCTGGGTAAGTTTTCTTAATAGGAATTAATCCTGGGTTTACTAATATTTGCTCACTTCTTCCTGAAGTATGTAATCTTTCATTAGTCTTAAATCAGTCTTCTTAGTATGCATGAAAAAGTAATTCCAAAAGATAAAGTTACAAGGAATATTGCTCAAGGGATTCAGGTGAATAAAAATACTGCTTATTAAATAGATCTAGGAGGTCTTATTTACTTTAATAATGAGGTCCATTAAACATAAACTGATGACAGCATTAAGATTTAGTGGGGAAAAAAATCTCCCAAGTGAGGCTTCCCTTGGGAAAATGTTTCTTGTTGATCCAAATTCTTTTGCTGCACTTCTTGCTTTCTACTTCTCTGTGAAGGTTTCTGTTAAGAACTGGTTCTGGACCTGGAAGGACAGCAAGTATTTCAAAGCCTAGATTGCCACTTGAAAATTTTGGAAATTTATACTAGAGTTGAAATGTAAAGACTGTAGAGATGCTACTGAATTACAGAGGACTTACAGCTTTTTTGGAGCTGACAATCCTCTGTCTATAGCAAAGTCATGAAATATTTCCTTAGCTGTATCAGCAATTTGATACTGTACTACCATAACATGTTTGGTCTCAAATTAGGACTCGTACCTGTGGATTACATTTGTCAGCTAGTAGAGCTTTCTTTGTCCCTATTCTGAAGAGTAAAGGATGGGAATGATCCCATGTTTCCATTGGAAGTTATTTTGCTTTTTAACTGTGCCATATGTATGATCGAGTACTGTGGTGCCGGAGCGTGTCATACCACGCTGAAGTCAGCTGGGAACTTGCCAGGTTGCAGATGTCTGTTATGTCTGTGGAAATAATAAGCTTATGGGAGAATCTTTTGTAAGGAGGCTCCTTCTTCACCTAACCGAACTGAAGGAACCTAGCTCGAGCATTCAGCTAGGTGGCTAGGCCAAAGGTGGGAGTAGTTTGATGTATAAGATCTTGTCTGTTCATAAGCTGCATACCTAGGATCTCTGAGTTACATTGGGTGCTTAAGGTTAGTGGGGTGTTTATCCCCATAGCATTTCTTATTGTGAACAGTTATGTACCCATTGGCTGTAGGGAATTTCATCCATAAAAACAGCAATAAGGTTGGAGAATCAATAGGTCATGCAGAAGGAAATCTGAGAAATGCTGTTTTCCCACTGTCTGCAAATGTTTGGAGGCGCCTAGTTCCTGTCTTATGCAGTGACTTCAGAGAAGTTGCTATTTCGTGTGCAGCTCAGCTGCCTATCAGCAGTGTTCACCCCTCCCTTAGCTCAAGAGAACAATCAACCTTGGTTTTGCTTTCTTCCTTGGAATAGTGTGGACAGATTGATACTTGCTCCTAAGTTATAAATGTTTAACAACTTAAAATGAGACTGAAGAAAAAGCAAACATAAACAAGGTGACCCATGGGGCATCAGAGGACAAAAAAAAAGGGAGGAGTTAGCCTTTTGGGGTTTTGGTTGGTTTTTTTTTTTCCCAATGAATGAAATGTAATTTGGTATTGGTAGAATGTAGTGTGTGACTTGAGGAAGCAGGAGCAGTTGATGGATAACCTTGTAATAATGCCTGGGTCCTCATAGCTGTATTTAGAACGCATTGTAGAACAGGATTAAAAAGAAGAAAATGAGTGTTTAAAAAAGCAACAGAGAGAAAAAAATGAGCAGAAAGCAAGATAAAAATAGGGGAAAAAATTAATATGAGACAGGCAACAAGACAAAGGCTGGTAATTAAAACAGCTAAGATTGTGTGCTTGTAGGCTGTGGAATGTATTTGTGAAGACTGACCATGGAAGATGAGGACACCAAGGAAAAAACAAAGAAAATGGAAACAAAAGCACCAAAGTGAGAAGAGAAGTTATTTCACTTGTTCCTGACTTGTTTAGGTATTAAACCAGCCAAGCCTGTATTATTTTTCTAGTCATTCCCATTCAAGAGGGTTGACAAGAAGACTGGTTTTCTGGGCGCAGCCGTGGGTGCAGGAAGCATGACAGGGCTGGGCAAAGCAAACCTGCTGGATGCAGGGAGGGGGCTGAATGGAACTCCAGCTTCTGCGCCCAGGAGCGGTGGCAGCACTCTCCCCAGGGGGCTGTAGGATAATCCTTCGAAGGGGAGGATAGCGGGAAGTTGTCATGGAAACGGAGGCCCTGAAAGATTGACTCTGAGCAGGAACAGGCCAGCGAGGCAGCCTAAGTAGGATTTATAGCACATTATAGTGTGAGAAACAGCAGAAAATTACTGTAAAGGCAGGAATTATAGCACAACAGAACATATCAGCTCCGAGATCCATCTTGCTAATTAAAACAGCATACTCTGTGGTGGAGTGCGGGATAAGCCTGTTAGCCTAAATAGGAAGATGTTATCAATACTTCATTATAAAGTTTATTGTCTTTAAAGTAACTGTGGAGGAGGGGCAGGGAAGCATGGAACCGGACTAACCAATGCCACTGTCTGTCTGTTCCTTGTACTTAATAAATATCTATTCACTGTTAAGTCTTAAATCTTTGGAATGTTTTTTGCCTCTTGAAATTTTCCAGTTGCAAGTCAATTTGCCTGTGTTTGTGGGGATAGATAAGTAGCCTAAGGTGGGAAAATGTGACTGTGTGTTAAGGGCTGTGCTAAGCAAGTTCTAGTATCTCTCTCTTACTGAAGTAACAGAGTGTGTCACCCGAGTTAAAAAAAAAAAAGAGGGGGAATTGGGGGCATTCCCAAAATAGGCCTTAATTTTGCATGGTTCTGGTACTCCTTAGCTGAGGATCTCAAATCCCATAATATGCCTGGTGAGACTTGTAAGGACCGATTCAAGGTCATACTGGAGCTGTGAACTAGCTGCAGGTTTTTTTTGATCATGAAGTGATGTCTGTCTAGTCATTAGAAGGATACTCTTTATTTCTTAACATTCTTGCAGCTTCTGGGTCCTTTCTTCAGCTTTATCCCTCTACTAATCAAAAAAACCCTACTTGAGCTTTGGCTGTGTTAGTCCTAATTGGCCTGACAATTCCTGTGTAATAGCACACACATAGAAGTTTTGAGTGACACTGTTTAAAAAAATTAGCAGCTGGTGCTATCTAATCCATGTAGTACATCATGATTTGCTGAGCAGGAGATAAAAAGCCCTAGGACACTTCTTTTCACTTAAGTAATTAATATTCTTGTTTGAATATCAGCATTCTATTTAAAGAAAAAGTTAAAAAGAAAAAACCCTAATGCTCATTGTTGACACATCCACGGGTGTGTTGGAAGTGCTTTCATGCTACAGAATCTGAGGCAGTGGGACTTATGATGCTGGCTTTTAAGCATCTTAGCACATTACAGTGTTGCAACAATGTTTAAAAATAACCTAACCCCCTCATACTTCATCAGATTTTAATCCTTAACTGCAGTAAGTCTCTCATTTCTTGCTGCTTATAGTTTTCTTTACATTTTTGTGCACAATGTTTCCCTGTATGCAGAAGGCTGTTGAGTTTATACATCTTAATGCAAGACGAAACTCTTGAGGCATCTGATGAGTCAGTGCTTCTCAAACTTATTTTTAAAATAGCATAACCATACAAAACCATATAAAAACAATACAAAACCGTCTTCTACTTTTCATTAGTACTTGGGAGATAGTGAGAACAAGAAGCGTGTAGTATAGAAACAAGTCTGGATTATCTTGTTGTTTGTAATGTTTTTTAATGATAAAAATGAGGGGGGAGACATGCAGCAAATTATTTAATCCCTCTGATGGCTTGCAATCTGAGAACAATTGGTGACTGAGGTTAGTATGTGGCAGGTTACTTTTTTATACAAGAATAATGGAGGATGGTTGTGGGTTTTGCATGGGATTTAAAAGTAGTTGAGTAATGAAGGTTTAGGAAGTTACTATTCGACACTGTTTCCTTTAGTACTAGCCAGTTTAGATCTTCTCAACAGCAAATCTGAGTTAAACACTTCCACTGTTGACTATCGCTTTTGGCTAGAGGGTGTTGATTATTGTGCAAGTTCATGATGTGAATCAGTTTGATGAAGTGAACCAATTTAATGAACTGATCCAGCTGAAAAATAACTCAAGAAAACAGCTTCTTGATCTGGTTCGCTCCAAGTAGCAGTGTCAGCACAATGAGACAAAAGCAGGGGGCATAAATGTAAACCCTTACGCCTGACCCCCTGACAAAGATGTAAAGCAGGCAAGTAGCATAGTGTATAGTACTTGGCATTAATGCCAAATGTACTGCTGTGACTTTAATATTAGTTTCAGTTGTATGCTCCCACTATAAATAGGCTCTGTAGTGAATAGTCTTACTGTGGTGAGAGAACCTGGTAGAGTTTCTCTTATTGGTATAGTTTGCAAGGTCACGGGGTGTATGAAATCATTTGCCACCTAGGTATTGATTAATCTACAATAAGATAAGAGATGGCTGGATAAAGCATGCAGCTGGAATAACTGAATTCTAATTTCCTTAATCTTTTTCCTCAAGTCTTACTTTCTGAGCAGTTTTAATTATCAGCCATAATTGCTGAGGTGCTTGAAAGTTTAATCCATTGCATTTAGTGAGAGCTTTCCATGGTATAGTACATAGAAGAGCTCTCAGGGTTTGTCCTGAAGGAGAACCAGTTGGCAAGACAATTAAATTAACAACCTACAGCCCATGCTCTGTTTCACAGTAAGGCAGCAGTTCATGAAAGCATATGCAGCATCAGCAGAGATTATAAAAAATAACACAGCTTCTTAGTGATTCATCAAACCCTTTGCATAGACTTTGCCCACTTCATAGTTGGTATGATTTTTAGTTGGGGGGAGGACGGTGTCTTTGTTTGCTTGCTTTTCCAGGGTTCATTAAAGCATGCCAAAGTAGTATGTCTTAGGGCTTTTGACATGACTTTTTCTTTGTATTTTTAGATGCACCCTGTACAGTTATAATTATTTCTAGAGAGCTTTCTGTTTGTTTAGGATTCTACTTAAGTCAGAAAATCAGAAAACCCTTTGGAAAGGACAAGCAGGTGCTGTTGAAAAGAACATCGTCTTAGTCTATTACAGTAATCCATTAGCTGAATGTGTGTGTATGCATGTTTCTAATACTTCTTACTTATTTACCTCTCTCTTATATGTGGAAGTAATTATCCATAGATCTTCTTGTGGCTTTCCTCCCAGCCTTACTCTTCCCCTTGCCCTCAATTGGTCCCCAATTCTTCACTGTTTTCTTTTTCCCTGTGTACTTTTGTTATTGTTTATCACTCTTTCTGCACACTGCTTCCCTCTGAGAGGAAGGCTTTTCCAAAACTGATGTGCTTGACTGGTCCTGCTAACTACTACTACTTGCTGCAGCCAGTATGAAGTATTTGTGCCGCTTCTGAGTGGTACCCTTCGGACAAGTACATTTATTTTTCTTTGATGCTTGTCTTGTGAGAAAGCATGTAATTGTGATGTCCTGGGGCTGCACCATAGCACTAGATGGGCAGTACTTCATTAGCTATTTGCTGTGCTTTTAATTTCCACTAATGAAAGCTGTAATAGAGTAGTTGAAAGAGAAGAAGGTGATTCAAAATTAAATGTGGTGCCATATTTTACTTTGCCACCAGCATCTTGCATGCGTGCTTTTGGAATTGAAGGGAAAAAAGGTATTGAATTTTCAGATTTAGATTTATGTGCTGAAGACTTGAAGAACGCTTTCTGATTAGCATCCTTGCTGTCTTGGATGTTTTTTGAGCAGAGGCATCATTAACAACATAGGTTTGGAACATCCATTATATGCTGGTGACATGAATGCCAATGTGATGAAGGAAATGGCAACAGCTGGAACAATGTGGTTAAATTATAGCATTTTTTCAAAGTCCTTTATACCATTTGATAAACAATAGAAAGTCTGTTCTTTTCTTTAGCAAAGTGCTTGGGGTGATAAGAAGAAAGCCCTATAGGGCTTTTCCATTTAAAAGTGGGAAGTTCTGTATAGCAAATACCCTTCCCTGTTGGACCCTAGTTTAGCACAAACTGTTTGCCGGGATGCTCTTCAAAATGTGACACTAACTCTGTGTGTTTGGTTTGTATGTCATATAGACAAGGTGACATCAGGTATTTAAAAGGCAGCCCTTGTCTGTTCCTTTGGCTGCCCCCAAAGCAAGTAATCCAGTTTCTGTTTAGCATAATTTAGGGAAAGTAAAATGAGTTAACTAATATATCTACAGCCAGATCTAGACTATCGGGTGTAATACAAAAATATTACATGAGAGGGAAATTGGAATGCCTTCTCTCTGAAATTACATCTGATGATGTAATTGTTATCTTTGAAGGGGGTGTGTATGTCTGTGTGTGTATATTTATATAGTTATGGGTGTATATATATATGTAGTTATTCCAGTGCACTGTCACATTTGAAACCAATTGAAATCACAGAGAAGTGCAGAGGTCTGTCAGATCATTAAATCTGCTTTGTGCAGCTTTCACAGTATGTATTTGGAGAAAACCAAGTCTGTTAAGTTACATTTAGGGAGAATGAACCATAAATGCACCATATTGTACTTTCTATTCTATTGAGTTAAAACAGCTATGGTAATTATAGTGGTTCCTACTCTTGGTGTACGACTCAAAATCCATTAACAAGTCTTCATACATCTGAATCCTTTTATGGAAAAGAGCCAACTGCAAAAAGTTGTACATTGCTTGTTAGTAGAGACTCCTAACTAAAGCCATAACTACTTAGGATGGGCATCAACTCTGACTTTTTCATGAGTACTTTTTTTTTTCTTACTCCTGCATTGTTTTAAAGGCCTTCTGCACAGACTTTTTTTCTAAAAATATTACTTGTGTATCAGAGGTATGCAATGTTTATTTATGTATGAGGACTATGTCTGAAGGAAGAGATGCTTCCTTCTTAAAGAGCACTCCTAAAGAGTTGTCATTTTGACTCATCAGTTGGTGTTACAGTTTTGAGCGAATGTACCATTGACTCTATGCTTGGAGAAAGATAAGGATGGAGGGAAGGTAAAATAAAATAATAGAATAGAATAGCTATCTAGTATTTGTGTGCTTTCTCAGATAATATATGCAATACCAGAAACATACCTCATTCCATCTTCCTCTTTAGCTTGGCCAGGAGTAATATTCACATTATTTCTTTCCACTGTATTGAGTTTGTGTGGCACAGTTTTGTTAGTGGGGTTTTACAGGCACTTACATGAGAAGCTGCTGGAAGCTTCCTCCATGTCTGACAGAGCCAATGCCAGCCACGTCCAAGACAGACCCACTGCTGGCCAAGGCAGAGCACATCAGTGGTGGTGATAGTGCCTCTAGGATAACATTTAAGAAAAGGAAAAAGAAACTGAGCAACTGCAGCCAGAGAGAGGAGTGAGAATGTGAGAGAAACAGCTCTGCAAGATACTAAAGTCAGTGAAGGAGGGGAGGAGGTGTTCCAGGCACCAGATCAGAGGTTCCCCTGCAGCTCGTGGTGCAGACCATGGTTAGGCAGGATGTCCTCTGCAGTCTGTGGAGGTCTCTGCTGGAGCAGGAGGATGCCCAAAGGAGGCTGTGACCATGTGGCAAGCCTGCGCTGGAACAGGCTCCTGTCAGGAGCTGTGGCCGTGTGGAGAGAGGACCCTGCACTGGAGCAGGTTTGCTGCAGGATTTGGACCCCATGAGGGACCCATGCTGGAGCAGTCTGTTCCTGAAGGACTGTACCCTGTGGAAGGGACCCATGCTGGAGCAGTCCATGAAGAGCTATAGTCTTTGGAAAAGACTCTGGTTGGAGAAGTTCATGGGGGACTGTCTCCTGTGAGAAAGACCCCACACTGGAGCAGGGGAAGAGTGCAATGAGGAAAAAGTAGCAGAGACAATATGTGGTGAACTGACCTCAACCCCCATTACCCATTCTCCTATGCTGCTCAGGAGAAGGAGGTAGAGAAAGTGAGGAGTAAAATTAATCCTGGGAAGAAGAGAGGGGTAGAGGGAAGTTGTTTAAGATTTAGTTTTATTTCTCATTACCCTACTCTGATTCAATTGGTAATTAGTTAAATTAATTTCCCCAAGTAGAGTCTGTTTTGGCTGTGATGGTAAGGTGTTAATGATCTCTCCCTGTCCTTATCTTAACCCACTGAGTCTTTCATTGTACTTTCTCTCCCCTGTCCAGCTGAGAAGGGCGAGTAATAGAGGGTCTTTTGTGGGCACCTGCCATCCAGCCATAGTCAACCCACCACACCCACATATGTATCTTCAGATACTGTGAGGCTTTCTTTGTTAGTTTTTTGGTCAAATTGCTGAGAAGTCCAAAGGGAGTCAACTAGCTGAATGCCTCAAGGAACTGGATTGTAGGATTGGTCTCTAATCTTTAACATCATTTTACAAGATGATAGAGCAGATGAGCTTTATGTCACTTTTTTTCAAGTTTGGGTTTCATCAGCTGTTCATGCTAGCATGTGGTAAATTAAGATACTGATATAAGAGCAACTATGTCTATTTAATCCACATGGGATCAGGGATCAAATCATGGTGTTTTATTAGAATGACAGCTACATGAGCTATCAAATGAATGGTCAAATTCAGTGTCTTTAGTGGTGAGAGGTATAAAACATGCCAAAAAAAGGCTACCCAACAAAAGGTTTCCCCACTTAGGCTGGGTGCGACAAAGATAAACTCCTTGCCACCTGACTGCATCTGAGTAAATCTTTAATCTCTAAAGTTAGAGGTATGATGATGATAAAGTTAGAGGTAAGATGCCTTTGGAAAAAGTAAGCTTATCAGTTTCTTTCCACATGACTAGACAGTACACTTCTGCTGGTGAACTGTATTTCTGTTTCCTTTTCACTCCCTAAAATCCCTGCTGTGCCTCCTCACAGTTACGCTGTTGCTGAATTTATATTTATCTGTTTTTGTTTGTGTCAGAAAACACATTCATAGCAAAAGTTTTATTTCAGTCATAAACTAAGGGCTAAGAAAAGGACTGGACAGAACCAAGTAGGCTTGCAAGTCCACCACAGTACATTGCAACCTCTTATGAGGTGATCCAAATGGTGTTTACTAGCATTAATACAATTGCTTTCATGTTGAATGTGGCTAATGTTCCTGAATGCCCTTGAAAACAGAAATACACTGCCAACTGAGCAGAGTAGCACTCACTTTCCAGCAGTGCTTATGTGCTTTGTATTCCTTATAAATTGCATTGGAAATAGCAAATTGTAAGTCTAGTACTAGTTCACAGCAGGGAAAGGAAGAAAAAGTAGTTACTATTGGTAGTATAGACATACCTAGGTGATCTAAATGAATTCCTTTACTATAGCCCATGAACTACTTTCTCTTATCATCTATCAAGGTAATTTGGGAATCAACCTAGATGGGAATATACCCCATGAGGCTTATTGCTTGGATTTTGGTTTTTTGCTTTCACTAAATGCTGGGTTTCTGTTGGGCTTCTCTGGAATACATTTCCATGAATAGAAAACGAATAGGTTGAGACCGTAGTGAAGAAATACTGTAAATACAAAAAGGGGGCATTCAGCAAGCGCTAGACCTGCACTTCATCTGCAACCTGTAGGTACTCAGCAGGATGTCATCTATGCATCAGGTAGGCTTAATATGTGGTACATGTTGATTAGGACACTGTTTATTTGCCAGCATGGTGGTGTGTGCTTACTCACAAAATATTCTGAGAAATTCCAATCCTGTTCTAATTTTCACCAACATGAAAATAGGTTGACATTGAACTTAGTGAGCTTAGAGGTAGTACTGTAAAATTACAGCAACTCTATGACTTTGAAAGCTGGCCATCTGCAGGAATGTTTTACTTCTATTAGTAAGATGGGCAATGCATTCTGTAAATTCCTTTGATATATCTGATCACTGTGATTATATCTTACCACGTCAGATAATTATGCATGATGTCCTGAGCACTAACAGATGAAAATTATGTAATGTGGCTTGTTGATGTGTAGTATCTGACAGAAATACAGGTGATAGCTTCTTTTTCATTATGATGCAACCAGCAATACTCTGTGTACTGTCATAGGGAAGTATTATCCAGGGAAGATATGTGCTTTTTTTTTAATCTATTTATTTATTTATTTAATGCAATAGCTGAATCAACCATTGTAGAATTACAGAAGCCCTGCATATCCTTCACATTGGCCATGCAAAGTTTAGCCTTAAGCTAAGGGATAAGACTTTTGAGTAGCTCTCAAGCAGCCTAATGCACTGACCTGAGTGAGACCTGATCTGAGCTATCACAGAGTACAGTTTCAGTTCTCACCTCAATCCTTCACTGACATCTGAGAGAAGCTAGAAAGAACTTTCCAAATTTCTGTACTCATTGTACACTTATACCTTCTCCTTGAGATACTGGGGAATTTGCTGAGAAAGAAGGAAAAACATAAGGATCTAAGATTTAAGATCTTAATGTTAATTATTAATTTTAGAGACATGTCTGCAGGATTACTATATGTTATTATTAATGTAGCTGGGAAGATCAAAGCTGAGTTGCCATCTACCTCTTCGCGTTTTGAGTGTCTCCTGATCAGTCAGTAAATTGAATGGCCACTGCTGGCAACTGAATTGCACTTGATAAAGCAGACCATTGACACTGAGTTTGCTGGCTATTGGATATCAGTAGGCTTAAAGCATGGCATTACTGAAAAAGATACGGTCTCTGCCCAAAAGAACTGTTTTAAAAGATAAAAATAAAACCAAAACACCCCACACACACTCCCCCAACCCCAAAGAAACCTATGCGCATATACACCATACACATCACCTTAAATAGGCAGCTGAAGAGATACTGGGGATGTAAGTAAGAAGTGGTAAGTAAGAAGGCTGGGCTTTCCATTGGGAGCCTTAGCTGGAATTCCTTAAGGAATTCAGGAGCTGCTATTGCTGAATTGCTCTCTATTGCATTTTAGTAGCAAGATTATAGAAAAGAAAGCAAGATACTTGTGGACAGAGCTGGCCACTGGATTATACCTATCCCGTGGATGAGTGAAAATTTTCTATTAGATTTAAGCCAATATTTTCAATTAGGTTTAAGCCAATGGCACTGATTTTAAAGGAAAAGAGGCAGGCTTAACACTTCATCTGTCTCTGTTCTTCTTTATAGAACTGTCTTATAGCCTTAGGCTGTGTAATTCGTGCCTCATCAGTGCTTAGGTAGTTGTACAAGACCTGGGTTCACTTGTTTCCCCAAGTTTTCTCACAATAGGCAGTCTTTCTTGCTAGAGGAGGGGGCAACTTCTTTTAGCAGCTGCTGCAGAGGAATTCACTAAGGTCTTGGCATTTGCACTCTGATGTTAGAAAGCAAGAGCAAAAGGCTAAGAAAGCACCCAGTCACTAAGACCTTTAGAATCAGACTATATTTTCTGAGCAGCTGTCGATGGAATGTGTGTGAGATTATTATTGTTTGCAGAAGCTTTATTGATCTTGGCTTTGAAGTCCAGAAATCTGTTTATGGCAGCCTATAAAAATGAACAGCTACTTCTTTTTTGCTGAAGGTTAACACACTGTGTTTGTTTAATTGAATTGAAATGGCTTTGTGTTGTCTAAATGTCAGTGTTAATGAATTTTCGAGTGATTCTAGATTCTCCTAGTTGGACAAAATATATAGATAAAAAGCAGTATGTTAAAAGGGGGTGCTATCCACTTCATTATAATAAGATAAACATAGATCTGAAGAGAAACATTATTGCCTCTGTCACAGTTGACTGCCCGAGAAGGTCCTTTTTGGTTTCCGAGTCTGTGGTTTTTTATTCAGTTTGTGTTATTTGCACCTGTGTTTCTTTGGAAACAGTAGAAAGAAAAGAAGAAATGCAGAAGGCCAAAAGTAGTACCTTTTGGAATACCCAGCTTTTTTATGAAATCACTTGATGGAAAGAAGATCATACTGCAGTGACATGGGAAGACTTGTATTTGTTTATAGCTTTCTGATTGCAACAAGAGAGCTGGAAACTTGCAGTACTGCTTGGCTGTAATGAGTTCTTCCATGAACTGCTGTGGGCATTCTCCCCTTTGAGTTTTCTTGCTCTGAAACTAGTTCATCAAGCCTTCTGTCTAGTTTCATTATGTAGTTTTTTCTTTGCCCTGCAATTTGTCAGGTAAATGTAATGTGTATTGAGACTGTACTGTAAGCTTAAGGCACAGATACTTAATCTAGAAGCAGTTTACCAAAACATATGTGGGTCATGATATTTGTTTTACAGCCCTATTTCTGTTTCTCTAAATGTTGTATTGAAAGGCTTTCTTAAAAAGATCTTGCATTTTGTCATGTTTTGATTAAAAATGGGAGTGTGTTTGAAACAGGATTGTGGACCATCCTATGGTCCAGGATGCTGCTCTGCACCTGAAAAGGCTTAGAGTCAGTCCTTTTCCAAAGATACTTCACCATATGTTTAGCTGTCTAATATATGTTTTGCCAATCTATAAATGGATTGGGATGTTGCTGAAATAAGCAGTGCGTAACCACAGCAGGAAAAGATTGCTTGTGTCTTGATCATACCCTCAGTTATGCCTCTTGCGCTCTACCTAGTCAAGCTACTATGTTACTTCAGTGTTCTCTCTTCTAGTTACTAGACAGTTGCATGACAGACACCAGTGACTACAGCTCACAAGTGACCAGAGACTGCAACATCTGCCCCTCCTCAGTTAATGACTACCCCTACCCCAATTTGTAAATGTAGAGACTGGAGGACTGGAAGTTAAAAGAGAATAAATAGAAAAAGGCCAGAGGGGTGAAGAGAGGTATATCTTAATCTTTATGAGAAACAGGAATATTTAGCACCAAGCCAGCAAGTGTATCTTTTTTCAGCCCAACAGCATGAGTGCTCGCTTTATTTATTTATTTATCTGTTTGTAGAATTACTTAGAATTTCCCCCACCCATTTATTGAGAGCTCAAACAGAGCAGTGATGTTCCCCAGGGAATATGAAGTTACACAGATCATTGCTTTCTGTCAGGGCTTTCAAATCTTGCAATGCTCTTGAGAAAGTTTGTTCATGAAATAGGTTCATCATCTATTAAATGTGGTCTCCAGGGAATGGTTGATAATGTACAATTAAATGAAAGCTGAACACAGAGGATATCCTGAGCAGCGGTATCCCTCTGGTTAAAATCTTCTATTAGCAGATGCAACTTAAATAAAGGTGAAAGGAATACTAGCAGTTACAGTTAATAAACCCAAAAAGATTCTTTGAGCCCTTCTTTATATCAGTGTGGTCTTCATTGGAGCTTTTCAAATCTTTGTCCTATTGTACCTTAAATAATTCCATTGTGAAGACTAATGCTATAAAATGAAATAAATTAAATTAGAGGCTTATTTGAAATCATTTCCAAACATTAAAAATCCTGTTTCAAAGCCTGTGATCTCAATAGGTTTTGGATCAAACAAAGAGTATAGGTTCGATGCTTTCGTGACTTGCATGTCTGGAACTTGAAGGGGTGAAAAAAGCAGTGAAATTCAATTTGCATTTTCAAAATGCAGTGCATACAAGGAAAGTGAAGATGCGATAGATGCTTACCCGTTTGATTTGCCTTAGGAAGTCTCAATAGAGGAACAGTGCCTCTTTTTATGTGTTGAAGTTTTCTGAGATATCTGCAGTTTGGTTCATTATGCAGGAATAGCACCTGCTTGTGTAGGGAGGGAAGGCCATTGTAAGAAGGATCCTAGACGGCTTAAAACTGTATTTTGTAATTTGAATATTTGTTTTGACTTTTTGTGGTAAATATGTTAGGAAGTATAATGTTGTATAGTTTCCAGTAGCACGAAAATCTTTGGTTTAACTACCAGGTGATGCTAGTTACATTTGCAGTGAGAGTTGAAGTGAATGCTCTTTAGGAATACTTATTTTTTAGGTTGGGATTTAGCAGTTTTACGGATTAGTTAGGTTTCAATAATAATAATTTTTTATGTCTCATAGAATGAACAGGTGAAAACTGTCAAGTTTCTGTCAATGGATCTGTTCATACTACAAGATTTCTGTTTAATTTTTGTTGATAGTCCCAGCAGGGACTATCAAGCTCCAAAGGATGCTTCTGCTGTTTAAGGTATCACCAGAATTATATGAATATATGAAATGCGCTGCTTTTTTACCCAATCCATACTCTATGAAATCTGACAGGTTTCTGAGTAAGCCAAGCTATTTATTTAGTAGATCCTCCTTTAGACCTAAGCTTGAGAAGTCTTCTTAGCTGAGGAGAGCATCACTAGTCCTTAAGTCAGCATACTGTGGGAGTTACTTGCTTTCTTCAGAGGTTTCATGTACTGTCTGTTGCTCTAGGAGAAATGAAAACTTTGAGTTCAGGCCTTCTCAGGCAAAAGAAGCCTTTTACCACATGAGGGAAGATTAGAAAGATGCACATTGTCACATAAAGCTTCTGTCAAAAGGGTGATACATTTTGTGCATCTTTCTCCCTATCTCGGATATTTTTTCTGAGTTAAATATCTATTTGTGTATAATGCGTTCAAATAGTTGAACATACTCTTTTCTATTGTTATTGGTATTAAGATTACTGTGCACTGTGGTGTAACCGTATCTGTGAACCAGTTTCAGGTGATTGGTAATAAATGTGAAAATCTGTATTTTTTCTAAAGGCAGAATTTATTCCATGTTATTTTTCTCTCTAAACTGACAACATGTGCAGAAGTGACCTGTATTATCTTAGAGACTTCACAAATAGGTGCTTGAGCAACAGAAGGAGATTGTACTTCCCATGTGAAATATATAGGGGTTTATTTCCTTCTACTGTCACAAGGTTCTCTGAACTTAAGTCTTTGTCCTCCAGTTATTCTATAGTCTCTATTTGTACAATTTGGGGAAAAGGTGGGTTTAGATAACCTTCCTGGATGCACGCCAGGACAGCAGCAGAACTTCTTTGCTGTATTTGGAAAACTTCTAGTTCTGGACTGCAGAAAGAAGGTAAGAAACATTAGCTGAGTTTCTTCTATGGTATGCAGATAACTCGGGTTATAGTACAGATGTTTGAATTTTATGTCTCTTGCAGATGTCCCACAAATTAATTTTCTGTTTTGATTGGAAACAATTTTTGTTGTTCTGTACTGAAAACATCTACAAATGAGTTGAAAAGGAAACCTTTGAGTTAAAATAGATCTCTGTTCAGCAAGAGCTAATTAGATGTTCCAGACCATTCTGCTGCAGGGCTCTGCGGCATCATTTCCAGTTCAGTGCATTTTTGTATGCATCCTTTCTTCTCTTGAGAAGCAGGTTTTTTGATTGTGATTTCTGTAATTGTTGCATAGCTTTTTGCTTCTGCTAAGTGTTAAGATACACTGCCTCAGTGGAAAACCACCTCAGGGCTCCCAGTCTGAGCAGCAAGGCTCAGAGGTGAGGGGTCTTCATGGCAGTTACTGAAGTCAAAGTAGTATCCACTGAATCTTAAAGGTCAAATTTCTTGGATATTGGGTGTTTTTCTCTTTTGATTTATATTGAACACCTTAACAGCATCATTTTTTTCGTATATTTAAGCAAAGACAAGACCTCATAACCATCATACTGCTATATCAGCTTTACTCATATTTCTTGTGCCACTGCTAGGTCAGGAGAATGTTTTTTCCTCCCAGTGATATATAACTGCTTCTGAGAAAGGTTAAAAAGCAGCAGACATCATGTTGTATATGTTTGGAGGGTTAAGACTTAAGAAGGCATAACTGATTTTGCATGTTCTGTTTTCCGTATTTATCACTCTTAGCTGTGTAATCCTAGGGACTCTTCTGTGCCACTCATTCCATAAAAATGGATTGGTCCCTTCTTTTATTGGTGCTTCTTATTCATCAGAAACTGTAACTCTGATATCAGCATAGGTCCTATCAAAATGGCTGAAATATTGCAAGGAACAGACATGGTTCTTTGGCTTTCAAACTTTCAACCATTGAGTTACTGTCAAAAAATTATCAGGAAAGGTCATAAATGAATCATACAGCTTCTAAACAGAAATAAATCTGATAGTGATGTGGTTCTGCAGACCAATTTCAGATAGTCTTTATGGACTCCCAGGCCACCTCTGGGATCCCTGTCTTGGAGCTGGGAATTCTGAATTTTTTCACTGCTGTCTCACTTACTTTGGGATGCTTGGTAAATTGCATGTGGCTGAAGAGATGCCGTGCTACTGCACTTCTTAATACAGTCTACCAGGAATTCCAGGTTCTTCTGGATGTGTGCACCACTGAGGTACTTTTACCCAACTGTCAAATAGGGATAGTATTTATTCTTTCTAAGCACTATGATATATAAGGAAGGAAAACTTATTTAAATTGTAAGGTGTTATGATTTCATGTTGGAAATTGTCATCACATTTTATAAAGACAATGTCATGCAAATATTTTTAACAACAATAAAAGTGTAAGGTGACCTTACAGTCTGTGTTGGAATTCACTTTAACAGAATGCGGCTAAGCAAGGAGGTTGATGAACCTTGCTGTGTGATAGCTTCATGGGAGTGCTGAGGTTTACCCCCTGGGGGTATATTGGGTGTCTGGAGTCAATGCAAACAGATAGCAAAAAGAAATAGTAAATACTTTTTGTCAGTTGTGAGCTAGTTGTCTTTGCTGATCTCACTGAAAGGGTGTGTGTCCGCCTACACTTGTGGTAGTATGTTTCAAAAATCTCGTATTATAAAATTTCATTAGCATGTTCTCTTGGTAATTGTTTTCTGAGTGATAGGGAGGGATAGAAAAACATTTTGTTTAAATTATAAGGTCAGATTCTGTTTCTAAACGTGCTTTTTATTACAGATTCTTTGGAGATATTTGTTGCTCTTATTGAATAGTTTTAGGCCATTTCTTTGTGTGTCAGCACAGATTTGAAAAGGAATGTATTATTTCCTTTTTCTTTTAATTTCAAATGAGGCTAGAAAGGCTTGTGTTTCTGGGGATATTAGTACAAAGCATGCAATTTCGCCATCTATAACTTTAACTGATGCATGGCTTATCCAGTCAGTCTGTAGTAATCCTTTTCACTTGTCACATGAGTACTGGTACCCACAAACATACACCTTCTGGACTACTAAGTACTTCAAAATAAAAACTTAAAGAAGTTGCAGCTGGTTGTTTCCATTAATGTGATGAAGTGGCCAGAAAGGTTTTCTTACTAACGTAAGCTGGTGGATATTTTTTACTTATTCCATATGGAATAATAAGAATTGGAATAACGTTTTTAATAGTGATCTTTGTGTCAAACCCACAGTTTTGTGCTCTGTAGCACAGAAAGGAAAACTGATTCCCTACAGATAAGAACGCTGAACAAGCACTGCTCTGTAACATTACATTAGCCTTTAAAGGCTTAGTGCTGTGTCTGCGCAGAACAGAGGCAGGAGCTGGTGCATCTGGGATCCATTTGGCAGTTCCCATTATCACTCATGACTCTGATTGCTCATCCTCTTGGCAACCTCATCTGGGAAGGCCAGGAGTGAAAACAATTCAAAGGTGAACTTAGTTCTCAGCCCTAGAAATTCCTGACTTAGTAGCAGCAGCGTTGGAGGCAGTATAGTTAAAACCTTTGTGACTTCTCCCTACGATAAATCTGCAAGCAGATGTCCTTATTCAGAGCTGTGTCAACTGCAAAAATTTCAGCAGTTCTAAATGTACTAGCAATGAAAGACCTCTAAAATCTCAGCAATGTGCCCTTGTGTGCTCTGCATCCTTTAGAAGCAGTTAGTTGATGAGTCTGTTGTACCCATTTTCACTGGTACTTCTAATGTGTTTTGTTACATTCAGAAGCTATTAAAAACATGTGTTGTGGCAGCTGATGATAATTCCTTCCTGGCAGCATTACAGGTAACAGTATCAAACCAAAAGAGATACTTATATAGAAATATGTGCATAAGACCCCTTAAAGCACATTTCTTCTAGACTGATGTTTGGGGAATAGTATAGTACTGTATGGTAAAGGCAGCATTAAGAAACATTGAAATAACAGGATGCAGCAGCATCCACCTGTCAGAAGAGCAAGTTATAATAGTCTTTGTTGGTACAGGTCACATTTCATGATGACTTTAGTCCTTTCTGTATTCTCTGAATCAGACAGCCTGGTTCACTTAATGTGACTAAAGTTCACTAGATGATGCATCAAACTTGTGAAGGCTCTTTTTGTTTCTGAATACAGAATGGGTAGCTGACTTTCTGTGATATTTGTCATTTCAGCTTGTTGATGTAAGGAAAGGGGATAAGGAAAAGGAATTAAAGCAAAGGCATTGTCTGGTATGACAACTTAATAAAAATCCAATAAATTACTGTTAGGAAGTTTATTGTGGGTAAACAGTCAATCGTATATTGCAGTGTTTATTAATTCTGCTTGCTTATTTACTTGTCCCTTTTGGGAAGAATTTGCATCCCAAGTACTCAAGCTTTCTTCCATCAGCACCTCTCAAAGTACCCTGTATAGGTAAAGAAATACTTCTCTTCTCACTTTGCAGAAGGGGAGAGTGAGACTCTGAAACTTGCCTTGTGTCCCAGAACAAACAAGCAGCAAACCCAGAAAAATATCACATGCACTAAATTCCCTATCTATGGGAGTTCCTCAGGGAGGCAACCATCACAGTTAGCCCCTTCCCTGTGTGCAAGGGTAGGTGTCTGTATGTTGAAGAGCTGAGGAGATAATGTTACAGAAGGAATTGATTAGGAGTAATTTGCCAGGGGAAGGGAGCTGTATTGTGAGCTGTCAGCAAGTAATGAAGCAAGGATGCCAACTGACAGGTGGACCAAAGGTTTTTCAGTAGGAGGGAGGAGGAATTCAGTTCCAAGGTGCAATTGCTCTAATTGAGGCTGTGAAGAGATAAATGGGAAAGTTTGAAACAGCTGGAGACTGCTCTGAAGGAAAACTTCGAGGGTTTGTTATCCTCTCAGGAGGTCTTTTAGTCACCATGGTGATGCCTCTGGCAGACATCAGCAGGGGGAAAAAAACCCCAGTGAAACCAAACCCGAAGTCAAACAAAAGCCCCCAAGCAAAAGATTCCAGACATATGGGGGGGGGAAAGAAATAAATATTAGTGGAGATGTTCTTTGAACTGGCACTTGAAACGAACTTTAAGTACACATCTAAACAGTGCTGGGTACCATGGTTACAGGCTCTGTATTAAAAATTCAGTAGTTATAAAGGAATGTGTATTGGTCACCATGAGCAGTAGTGTTGGACCTGGGTTTTCAGGGCACATAGGCACTTCTGCAAGCCAGTTTTCCTATGTGTCCTCTTGAAAGGTGTGTAGAAGGTATGAAGGTACGCTTAGGTATTGTGTCTTTGAAGTGAGAAGGATGGTTTTGTGAAATCTGCTTCAGACATAGAAGAGGGGGAAAAAGCATGGAGAGAGCTGACCATTAATTTTTTGTCCCCCTTGACATTCAGCTGACTGCTTTGGGTTTGTTTTGTTTATTTTTTTCTTACAGTTTTGTCTCATTACTCTTAGATATTTCTTTTTGCTGCCACTTTGAAAGTTTGTCTCCTTTCTCACTATAGGCATATTTCAAACACATTCCACAGATAAGCTATATGTAGAGTATATAGCTTGTTTTTTAAATCTCATCAGTCAGTCCTTCTAGTTCTGGATAATTTATACTGTAGCAGAAAGGGATGGGGTTAGCCAACACTTCTGTTTGGTTTTCTTCTGAAATTTAAATAGGATCATATGCTGAGTTCAAGTTAATGTAGAAAAATACATGCTTACAATATGTCTGTGCTTCAGCATTATTGACAGATGCCTTGGTGTTGACTGGCTTATTTATTTGTATAGCAGTGGTAGGCAAAAGACCCCCACTACATCAGGACCCCCTTGGGCCAGTGCTGAACAAGCAAGTGACTAGTTGTAATTGCTGTATTGGAGATACTACCCTGTAATGTCAAACTGGATGCAAATGAATTGACAGAAACAGAAGAAAAAGCAAAGGAAAAATGGGAGCTGCAGTAATAGTGTTGTGTACCTGGAAGCAAGAAGAATTTGATTTCAGAATGTTGGAAAGGTTATATTTTAAAATAGAAATATCTTTGGATTATGTTGCAGTAGTCTCTAGAGAATCTAATCAATGACCAACCTTAAGTGGCATACACACGTAACTAGGAACTTCCAGGCACTGTTCTCTCAATTAAATGCTACTTACCCTACCCATCATTTCATAACTCACTTCTCGTGTCTTGTTTAAGATGTATGTTATGGAAGAAGATCTGCAGAAGAAAATATTTGGATTAGTCTTCCTTTCTGCAAAGATTAGCATGGAAGGAGAAACAAACATGAGAGCCAAAATGTATAATGCCAATTTGCTGGAGAAGTAGAAGCAAATTTTGCTGTTTTATTGAAGGAAACTATTTCTTTAGCCTTTCCCCTTTTAATAAAAAGAATGATGCCAGTATGTTTGCAGTAAGGAAGCATGCTAAAATGCAGTATCTTGATTTATGTAGTACTTGGTGATGGAAGTCTCCACATCTGAAAGCAAGGGCTAAGCAATAATGAAAATTCATGTTTTCCCATAAACTTGTTAAGCAAGATGCTGGTAAGTTGTTAAAAGTGTGGAGATACGGAAGCGCCCTTGTGTTTTTTGTTAGTTGGACAAGTGTGTATAGTTACCATGTTACAGGAGCCTCCAAGTGTGCTTCTGGGATTTTTTTTTTTCTTTTTATCCTGTCATTTCCTTGATATGGTTTATCTTGATTCCTTTGTTTCTATGAGGTTGATCCTAAAGGTCATATCAGAAAAATCCTATACTTTCCTGCCCACCAAAGATCTTGGTTTTGTAATGTTGCATATAGAAGACAAGTGCAGCATATCTGCATATATGGTGGAAAATAGTTAACTACTCTTGATAGGTAATAGTTAATTGTTCTTGAACTGTTTTCACCAGTGGTTAATAGAGCTGCCTTTTTTTGAGTCCTTTTTGACTGAATGCAAAAGTGTATGTAGACCATAGTTCTTATCATGGTCAAACTCAGTGTGGTCATAATCGCTCAATATCTGGATTGGTTGATCTACTATAAGGAGGCAAGTAAGACTGCTATTTTGGCATCCACTAGTACACAATCTCTGTTCTGTGGAACGCATTATTTATACACTCTGCTTGATAAAGTTTAGCTGCAGATACAAGCAGTGAAAATTAACTTGCATGGGACAGTCTTAAACTCCCTCACAGCATATAGCCACTTGACCTAACTCAGAAGAGAGGAGTGTACATCTTCTGCATTGTTTGGTTTCTAGGCTTTTTCCACTGGATGGTCTAGCTGCTATGCAAGTGCTAACGATTCTTGAATTTCCTCTTGGTCTACCATCACAGTAATTGGGTGCCGCTAGACTATGCCTAATGCCAAAGTAGCTAGACAGAAATGTCAATTACACTGCTCCGCTGTGTGTGGTATAAATTGACTTTGGCAGTGTTATGTGATGATTGCCTTCAAAGAGAAAGGTCCATCCTGAGTATTTGTGGAATATGTTGTTACAGAAGAATGTGATTGATGGAGGAAGTTCTTAGATACTCTGTAACAGGTGGAAACTTTCACTAGTAGCAACTTCAGTTTTCCAGTGATCGTTCTTCCCTGTATAATAAGTTACAGAAGAGTTCATATTTGAATATGAATTAAGATGTAAGCACATACTATGCCCATTGCAGTACTTAAAGGCAGTTTCTTTTACAAGTAAATGTACTTGAATTAAGTTACTGACCTGAGATGAATTTCTCTAGATTTATACTTGTTGCAAAGTCAGAATGACAATCCCTTTCGTTGTGTTTGTGACCTTACTGTTCTGTTGTGCCAATTATCGTCATCTTATAAATTCAGCATTTTATGACAGGAGAATCAAATGGAGAGAATAAAAGGCAGTGGTTCCTATTTAAATATAAATAACTTTGAGGGTTAGCAAAAATGACAAGGAATCTGATTGTACATAAAAAGAAATAAATTAATGTACAAGTGTGTTAAGTATTTCAAAGTTTTCCCTGTATAGAGGCCACCTTTCAGAATAGCCTGTGAACCTCTGAACAAAACAAAGTGAGCTCATTGAACAGCTTGCACTTCTGAGACGAGTGAAAGAAAATTGGCTTTTCCCGGAATTTGCTTTCTGCTTTAAGTATACATTCCAATATATTAAGTAGTACTGAAGGGCAGATATAGCTGTCAGAATGACACGTTGGAAGGACTTTCCTACAGCTCCCACAGGCTTTTTGAGTATCTTGTAACAGCATTCTCTTATGGAAAAGCAAAACCAATTCTACAGTAATCTTATTCTCTAGAAAAAAGAAGCAGAGTTGGATTTGAGTTGGATTTGGAGCAGAACACCTAAATCTGAAGAGCTGACCTGTAACTCCAAGTATAAAACATGAGAAAGATCATTTGACTTAGTAAAAATGGGAGAAAAGGTCAGGTTAATGAATTGGGTGTCTAGGTCTATTTGCATAAGAAGGAAAATGCTTTTCTGGATTTGCAAGAACATAGGGCATTATGGTGTATTGAACACCAGTGGCACTTGGTGTGTTTTGTGAAACACTTAGCAACTTGTATAGCTCAGAACTAGGTTCTGCTGTTTGTTGAAGACCAAGTGGTTGGTCTTAGAACAGTAACTTAAATTGATAAAGTAACGCTTGCAGGGTCTGGGACTGAAAGTGATTTCATGAGTTGTCATAGTGGGACGTCTATTTGTAACAGGAATATTGAGGAGAGCGCATGTAAAGAGATTCTTGCTAGGATAGAAGAAATATTAATATCCAAGAGCCTACATCACATTGTGGCACTTTGATATTCAATAAAAATAGTGAGTTGTCATCAGGTACTCGGAGACAAAGTAGATGGGGGAAAAGAAAATGGGAAAATGTTATTAAGTGGGTATTGTGACTAGAAAAAAAATTGAAAATACCACGTCTACTAATGAGCTACAGGCTAGTCAGCATAACACTAAGTCCTGGAAAGATTACAGTGTTGCCGCCTTGCCTGGATGCTACTTGAAGGCACACAAAGAACAAAAAGCTAACTTGGAATAGTTTACGTGGATTTACAGGGGACTAACTGCTTGGCCAACCTCATTGCTTTCTACAATGAGACTGGTTTTGTGAACAGGAGATTTTTGTGTACAGGAGATGTTTACCTTTTACAAAGGCTTTGATACAGCTTTCTGCAGTATCCCTATATCCCAATTCATGAGATATGGGCTAGGTAAATGGATGATGAGGTTGGTGGGAAATTGGCTCAATTACTGGTTTAAAGGGCTGTGCTCAGTGGCAGAAAGTTTAACAGGCAGCGTATAACTAGTGATGCCCCTCAGGGGTCAGTGCCGATGCTAGTATTGTTTACTTTCATGTTGATGATCTGGGTGATGGAACACAGTGCACTCTCAGCAAGTTTGCAAATTACCAAATTGGGGGCAGTCATTGATGAGCTGCAATTCAGAGGGACCTCAGCTGGCTGGAGAAATGAAGCCATCATGAATCTTGTGAAGTTTAAATGCCAAGTGCTACATCTGGGATGCATAATTCCTGTGCAAGAGGAAAACAGGCTGTGTCGCAACTGGATGTTAAGAAAGCAGCTGCATAGAAAAAGTGGAAAACCATTTGAATTTGACTCAGCACTGGATCCCTGTGGCAAAGAGGGCCAACTTCATAGTATTCTGCCTTAACAATAGTGCAGCCAGTAGGACAAGGGAGTGGATTCCTCCACTCTACTCAGTGCTTGTGAGAACTCTTCTGGAATGCTTGTGCCCAAGTTTGGGCTTCACAATAAGAAACAGATATGGAGGGTAGAGCAAGTCTGGCAGAAGGCCACCAGGGATAAAGGTGCTGAAAAACATGACATGTGAGGAGAGTCTTGAGAGAACAGGGTTTGTTCAGCCCCAATGGGAAAGGGAGGAAATACTATTGTTGTCTTTAACTACCAGACTAGGAGTTCATGGAGAAGACTCTTCTTGGTGACCCACAGTGATAGTATGAGAAACAACAGACTCAAGATGGGATGTGGAAAATTGTGATTTAAATAGTAGGGTGGTAAAACACTGGAACTGGTTGCCCATAAAGTTGTTGGATGTCCTTTCTTTGGGATAGTCAAAACTCAACTGGAGGAGTTCCTAAGCAATTGGATCTCACTGGACTTGCCTTGAGTTCGAGGAGAGGGAAACTACATGACCTCTACAGGTTTCTTCCAGTTATTTGACGGTTCTTTGTTTCTATGCATTTGTGGTGAGAAGGACTACATGTTCTTTGGTTTTTATGAGAGTATGAAGAGCAATCCCAGGCACACCTACAGGCTGGGCAGAGAAGAGATTCAGAGCAGCCCTGCAGAGAAGGACTTGGGGGTGT
>JANHGB010001828.1:0-16162 GCA_026283785.1 Coracopsis vasa | reverse complement strand
CTCTCCCCCGTCGCGTACTGCATGATCGTGGGGCACCCGGCGCTATATCATTTCATCCTTGCGAACTAGCTTCGTGCTACCAGCCTAGGAGAAGGAAAACTCTAACTTCAAACCCGGGCAGATGGAGCTCGTCCGGCCTTGCAAGGCCTTCCGTCTAGAGAAGGACACTCTAATCAAACCTACGGCCTGAGGACTTTACTGTCACCGTCCTAGCTAGCTAGGCCCTGGCAGATAAACCTCAGGTGTAAAGGGTGAGGGCAGTTCCGCGCACGCTGAGTCTCACCTAAAAATCCTCTGTGCAGGCTCGAAGGGTTTCCTGACACTCGCACAGCTCTGTAGCGACAGGTGAGGGATGAAACGGCAGGTGATAAAGGTGCACGGGGAGCCGCAGACTCAACCCTGCATGCAGGCGGTTCAGGACATTTGGTCAGTTTAAACTGACCCAGGAGATGACAGTCTTGTTCGGAAACATCTCACATAACCAAGCAGCCCTTTTTCACTCGGACCTGCCTATCCCACACTGCCCTTTTAGTCCTCCTCGCGTTTGCAGTGTGCATGGTTAAAACCCTTCCAAAATCTTCGTTCGCAAAGTCAAGCCTTCAATTGCAAACAAGTTTTCAAAAAATAGGATAATAGGAAAGGGTATGGGACCTTATGAAGGAAGAGGAAAAACTAAAACATGAGCATATTCAGGTACTCAGTTTTCAGTTTCAGAGCATCTGCATTGGGAGAGGAATCTTGACTAGAAGACATAAGACTATTAGCTTTAATAGTGCTGTTTCTGGTTTTCGTGACACTGTCTGCTAGGCCACCTGTCTCACAAATTTCACAGCAGAAGAGATAGAGGTCCCACAAAAGCTTCTTGCAGCGTATGACCTGACTTCTTACGTGTTCAGTCTGCACTGTGAACTGAATGAGCCCTGGGCTACGGAGGGAAAAAAGTAAAAAAGTGCTATGCTTATATATTAAAAATATGGGTAACAAAAACGCACACTTCAGTGGATTCTGTTGATAATTTATCTTGGTTACTGCATCTCTTCAAATGTGTGTGCTTGTGTCTGTGTGTGCATTTGTATGTATGCATATGTTTTTTTTCCAGAGAGCACAGTAACAGACAGGGATAACACTTACCTTAGGGATGATGGAGGACATCCCTAGGAGAAGCTTATAGCACTCAGTAAAATCTCAGTCTCATTTTACTCCTTCCTTAAATGCAAAGCACACATATGCCAGCACCAGCCAAGCCTAATACTGCAGCACACTGGGGCAAGAAGCACACCCTGCCTGTGCTGCAGTCCTCAGTGCAGATCCTCATCAGCTAAAGGGCATTATGGCTTCCATTACTGATTGGAAAAATACTGATTTCATGCTTTGATGTTACAGTCTCCTCCCCCAGGCATTAGTAGTTATGCTGGAATATTGATATCATCCCTACTGTCACTGATAAAGTCAATGGGAGCTGTAGGGATGAGCTGCTGGCACTGCCACACTGTGGTCCCTCACCTATTTGTCAGTCAGAGAAGATCTTGGAGGCTCAGGAATGATGATCTCAGTTCCCTGCTATACAAGAGACTGGATCTCATTAGTTGGAACTCTAACCTCTTACTCTGTAAGTGAGAGCTTCAAATAATGCTCTGCTCTGCAGCCCTCAGATGGAGCATGTTCATTTGCTCCTGGACATGAATTCTTTCTGTCAGTGCAGGCTACAAAGCAAAGGAACATGTTCACTGTCAAATAAAACTGCAGAGAACTGACTGGCAGGCTAACAACTCCCCTTTGCAGTTACGAAGAGATCATTCTATGGGCTTATAATTTAAGCAAAGGTGAACAAATTTTTTAAAGTATGAGAAAAAAAAAACCAACCCTCTGAGATGGAAGTAAATTGTCTTATAAAGTTCATGTTCCCAGCTCTCTCTGAAGTACTGCAGGTTCTCACTTAAGGGCTGCAACAACCACAAATGGTTTAAACAGGGCCTTTCACACTGAGAATACATAATAGATGTATTTTTGCAAATAAATGGAGTTCAATGAGGGTACTGAGTACCAACAAAGGTACGGGATAAATCCTCTATGATACCAGCTCAGCAAAGTCTTGTCAGTGAAAGAAAGCAAGGCTTCATTATGGAAGTTTTGGGTGACTTGGCGCAAGGTTTACCCTGATAGCAGACAAAGGCTACTTCAAAGGCATGTGGGCACAGTCATATAGCCCCAGGCAAGCATCTAAAGAATGCAAATTTTGCTTGCATGGATACATTTAATCCACAGTGTTTACGCTAGCAAGGAACACTCCTGAAGCTAAGGATTGCAGAATTTTAGCATTATTTATATCTATTATAGGTAACAATGTGTTACATCAAAATATTTGACTAGAAAATCAAGTACTTGGAAAGATGGGAACAACTATATCATCAATACACTACATGGCTGATTCACTGAATGTATCAACAAAACACAGGACGCAGAAATTTTTGGCCAGCGTAACTTCATAACTGGAAAGTAAAAAGATGCATCAGGAGCTAGGGTAGGACAATTTGTGCTGTTGTGTTTGAACCACTTTCAGGATCTTAGAAAAAAACCCAAACAATTTAGCAAGTATTATGCTATGCTTTACTGCCCAGTGTAAATGTGTGCTGGGAGAGTTAGTGAACTAACATGAACATTTAAAGGGCTGCAAGATGGACACAAGTATCTAAAAGCCACCACAAAAGCCATCATCAGACATGGGAAAGAGATGAAGATTGACAGCTACAATGAGAGAAGTGTAATAAAGTCAAAGACGAAATTAAGTTATCTCTGATTTATGTTGGTTCCTTTGGAAAGTAATTTGCAGTTATGAATAGTAACATATAATGGACTGGTATCACTGCCATATATGACAGATTATCTCTTTGATCCTCTTATTAACAATGACCTATAGAAATTGTTTGCACAACTGGATTCTGCTTCACATAAATATATAAATCTAGCTGTGATTCCTAAGAGTCTAAGTTGCCATTTACCACTTGAAATGCTATAGTTTAAATATTTAACAAAAGATACGAATCCAATTCACAGAGTTTACCCTTCTGAAATCAGATAAGGCCTGGATTTAAAGATTTCCCATGAGCATATATGAAAACAATTGTAGTGGCTAGTGGCTTTGCTTTGAAAAGACTTGCCTCAAGCAAACAGGCCTCCATTCTGGGACACAGTCAAAATTAGTTCAGTTCATTTCAGCCTAGACAATCTTAAACCTTAAATATCTCTTGCATCTGTTCTCTGGGAAATTACTCCACTCTCATGAGACCCCACCTCGAGTACAGCATTTAGCTCTGGATCCCCCAGCATAACAAGGACATGGATTTGTTGGAGGGAGTCCAGAGGAGGACCATGAAGATGATCAGAACTCTGGAGCACGTCTCATGTGAAGACAGACTGGAAGAATTGGGATTGCTCAGTCTGGAGAAGAGAAGGCTCCAAGGAGACCTTAGGTAGAGCAGGTCCCAGTACCTAATGGAGACCTCCAGGAAAGCCAGAGAGGAACTTATTACAAGGGCATGTAGTAATAAGAAAGGGGAAATGGCTTTAAACTGGAAGAGGGTAGATTTAGATTAGATATAAGGAAAAAGTTCTTTACTGGGAGAATGGTGGGGCACTGGAACAGGTTACCCAGAGAAGTTGTGAATACTCCATCCCTGGAAGGGTTCAAGGCTAAAACTGGGATTTGAGCAACCTAATCTAGTGGAAGGTATCCCTGGCCATGGCAGGGGATTTGAATTCAATGATCTTTAACATCCCTTCCAATCCAAATCATTCTGTGCTTCTATGAAATGAGTTCTTTAAACTCACACATTTACCAATACTTCACTGTTGACATTAGTATAGGATCTACAGTGTTCAGGGGATCTGTCATGTCTCTTGTGCTATGAGGTCATAGCATAAATAAGAAATTAGTATCTTTATGTCTTGCAAACTGAAATTAAAAAATAAGGGGAAACCAAAATGTAAAAAGAGAAGGAAGAATGTAATAGCAAAAAATCAGCCAGCAAAGTGTCAGCACCACACAACTCAGCCTCAGTTCTGGTCTTCTTCAGAACTGAGATCAGTTCCTTGTTTCAGAATGAAAACTTTAGTGTAAGCTGCACTAGGTTACACAAAGCTTTGCTGTATTCAAACAATGGCACTGTTAGATCTGGTCCTTATCTTTATGAACTTCCTTTTGCTTGTGGACCTTTTAATTTCTGTGGAATCTCTCACAAGAATAAGTAGCCTCCAGCATAAAGTCTCTACCACCTGGCCTTAAAATTGTGGCCATCTGTAATTTAAATATTTGTAAGAGTTCTGCTTGCAAAAACAACAGTAAAACTTCTAGGATGAAACTTACTTTTATGCAACTGATTGCAAAATTACAAGATTTCATACTATTGCTTATTACAATAATTTTATGCCATCCAATTTACTGGAATTATATTACTTTACAATTTATGTTCTTTGCTAAAATAGTTTTTTATAAAATTGTTAGGTCATACAGAGGCCAGGAGACATTTTATATGTTATGAATATCAAAATTGCAATTAATATTAAACAAAAATGTCTCCTACAGCATAATACATAACTGGTTTAGTCCATTTATCAGGGAATGACTCTGTGAAAATGAGACTTTCTTTATATAATCATATACATAGCAAATTGTCTTAGAACTATTAGTGTAGTCTTTAGGAACTCTCAAGTGTATATTTAACATTCGAGATTCATTGTATGTTGGCATTTGCACAACTGTTGGCTCTAAAATCAAGTAATGTGAATCATCACAACAGTGATTCCTTAGAGAATGCTTCTTTCTACCGTAATGTATTCTATTTTTCTGGGAAAACTTGGAAATTAAACTGTTCTTGGTAATTGGATTTAAACTCTTGAAAACTTAGGCCTTGTTTGCATTTGTGCAGTTGGAACACACCTGTAGCCAGAACATTGCTTTTAATTAACAGAATCAGTTGCTTTCAGTAATTACATGCATGATCATAGCATATGAGAGTTCCTGAATCACACTCACTTTTTACAAATGTTACGTCTACATGTTAACTTACACCCTTTTTTAACCAGTGTAGTAGATAAAATTTCCCATATTCATGATTTCCTAAATTAGCTTTCACAGAATTTCTACACTTACTGAGGAGATATATAACATATGTCATATTGATCCCAACAGATTTTAGGGACAAGCTTCTGGCACTTAATTCAAAAAAGGCAAATGCAAATACACACCAGCTCAAGATGAGCTTCTGGAAACAAAATACTTAATAATAAATACTTTGGAAAGAGAAGCACAATACATGCGAAGGTGATGACTCTAAAGGTAGTCAACTATGCCATCTTCACATATAGATAAAAAAGAAATTGAATAAGGAATGGTTCCACACTCTTCTCTTACTTTTTTAATTCTTCTTCAGAGAGGAAAATTTCATAAGAATATGAAATATCTTGTTAACTTATTGATACTGTTAGAAAACCAGACAGGTTTTCAGACACAGAGTTCCATTACCAGATTAGAAATATCTAAATAGATAGATGGATTCATAAAAAAATAAATAAATATTCTAATTATTGCCACTGTTCAGCCTGGCTTCTTTTGATTTCATGTCACATGGTCACTGTCGCAGACTGAACCCAGCTGGTAACTCAGTACCACACAGCTTCTCGCTTCCCCCCTCCCACCTTCCCAGGTGGGATGTGAAGGAGAATCATAAGAATGTAAATCTCACAGGTTGAGATAAGAACAGTTTAATAACTAAAGTATAATATACTACTACTAATAATAATAATAATAGGGGAATAACAAGGAAAGAGATATAAAACCAAAAGCAAAAAAGTAAAAAAAAGTAAAAAAAAAAAAAAAGTAAAGGAAATCCCAGTGAACAACAGTGATGCACAATACAATTGCTCACTACCTGCTGGTCGATACCGAGCTTGTCCCTGAGCAATGATCAGTCCCTTCCAGGTAACTTCCACCAGTTTATACAGCTAGCATGATGTGCTGTGTTATGGAATACCCCTTTGGTTAGTTTGGGTCAGGTGTCCCGTCTCTGCTTCCTCCTGGCTTCTTGTGCCCCTCCTCACTGGTAGGGCATGAGAGACTGAAAAGTCCTTGATCAGGGTAAGCATTACTTAGCAACAACTAAAACATTCGTGTGTTGTCAGCATTGTTCTTAGATTAAAGCCGAAACACAGCACTGCACCAGCTACTAGCAAGAAAATTAACTGTTACAGCTGAAACCAGGACAGTCACCAATAAAAAACCCTTCCTATTAGGCATAATCTTTAGACCGTCATGGCTGTGACAACAGTGCAAACACAAAAAAAACTAAAAAAAGGAAAATACTTAATTTTTTTAGTTCTGGATGGCTCATGCAACTCCAAGAAACAGTACCAACAAACCAACCTATAAGTGCCTGGTCAGTGAAATTTGTACTTTAGGTTGTAGAAAGGGAATTTAAAATATAATCTTACATGTCATATACACTATCTTATTAAAAAAATTAATAATCTCAATATGATAGAGGAAAAACTACATGTCTTCTTAAGGTGTAGAAAGTAATGAATCAATTTCACTGGAATATTTGATTTCAAGATAACATTTATTTCATTTATTATTCATTTATTTCTTCAGATTTTCAAAAGTGTATCAAAAGACCAAGCGTAAAGATGATGCTATACGTGCATTTGAAGAGTTCTAATTTTGTGCTATAAACAGTATACCAAGAATAGGTATGGGATAGCATCAAACCACACATTTTTTTAAGTGGCTTCAGAAAGATACTGCCTTACAGACAATTAATTTTATTTTGAAGTTTTTTGTTCCATCAAATCCTAACTGTAATATATTTTTTCCTTAAACCAATGGAGATTTAGAGTCTGTGTTTGATTAATGCATTGCGCAAAAATGTGGGACAGACTATAGAATGAGAAAAGAATCCCAACTGCATTTCACAGTTGATGAATGAGAAGCTGCCTTGTTACCATAAGGGTTCCACTCTGGGACACTTAAAAGTATGATACACCACACTTGGCCCATGACAAGTTACAGGATTTATATATGAATAGACTTGAAGACCAGAAGTGACTGATGTGATCATCCTGCCTGACCTTTTATACTCCAAGTGTCAAACATTCTCAGAAACAGGATTAGTGCCAGAACTTGAAGCGTATTTCATTTTGAAAACAGAATTGTCATATCCCCTAGGAAGTCTGTTTCAGTCGTTAATCGACTTTCTATTTGGAAAGTGCACCTTATTTAATCAGGTCATTAGATCTTGTTATGACTTTGCCTGTCATACTAAAAAGACTCTCCTTTCACATCTTTTCCATGTGTAAGTACCAGGGTATCAAGTAAGTGAAAAGACGAGTTGATATCAGAATAGCAGGCCAATGTGCTGCAATCTAAGATCAAAAAGTAAATAGCATAATTCCATAAAAGGCTCATTTCTATGCTCTGTAGGAATATTGGTAAGGTATCAAAATAAGCACCAGTGATATGACACCAGGAAAAAGTCCACAAACACCTCAAGATTTTGGGCACTTGAAAACCAACAGAGAAAGTACGAGGAAGATCTTTGTAGAAATTTCTGACCAAACAATGTGAAAGAAAATAATATTGAAATTGAACCTTTGGTAGGTAAACAGTAGTGTCCAAGAGGATTTTCTTTCATATAATCATAGAAAAGACAGTATTTATGGTTCTGGTGCAAGACAAAACTTTTAGGAAATCCTCCTTCAAATAAATAAACATAACAAAATTTTCAAAAGTTCAGAAGCACAAATTCAAAAGTTTCCTTGCCCCAAATGTGCTTACCTGTTTTAAACAGTTGTTCATCTCAAGTTCATTCACATTTTCCCCTTAAAAGATAGAGGGCATAAACTCAATTTAAAATGGAAAATATTTCCTGGAACACGAAGGGTCAACTATATAATCACTGGCATCAGAGTTAGACTGAACCTTTAAATATGGAGACACTATGTTAGCATCATAATCTAATTTTGAATCCTTCTGCATGAAAGTAATTATCATTATTATTGAATTTTATCCAGTTAGAGCATGTCCTCTAGGGTGTTGCATTAATTGGCTTTTCTATAACTGCAACTGTATTTTTATGCTTTATCAGTCGCATTAATAAATAAGCGTTATAATTATAATGGTTCCAGCTGGGACTGCTTTAGTCAAAGGCCATGTTTTGTACAAAAGGTGTATAGTTTAAATGTTGTCAAGTTTAGAATTAAGAAGACAAAATGCAGTTAAACTTTTATCTGAACTGCTCCCCCTGAAATTATTCCAGGATGACAATAGTAAAAAGCATGAGCAAATTCACCTTCTAAAGTTAGGTTTCATGTATTTTGCATTGAAGTCTTGTGGAAGACTATTCTTTCATAAGTAAACATGACATTTTAGAAAGAGAAAATAAATTAAAACAAATTTAAACCTTTTCTACTGAAGAGACCAAAATGAAGGAAGACTAGTGAAGTTTCTTCAGTGAAGACTACACAAGCAAAGCTGATTCCTGAGTTTCTTGCTTTTCCTTATCTGTATTAAGTTTTAATTACATGTTTACCTCAAACTAGCTTTTAAGTTTCCAGAGAACTCATTCTCTCTTCAAGATGTTGACACTTCAGCAGTAGCCATTGTATTTGAAACCTGAGCACTGGAATTTACAATACCAAACAACAGTTACTAACCTATGTGGTTGCCCAGAGTAGGATTACTTCGTATTCTAATGACAGTTTAGAAGGTGAAGTCACCAAACTGTGAAAGGAAAGCCAAACCAACTTTCACTGCTTAATTCAAATCCACACAATATTATGATAATTGCAGTAAACTGAAATTGTTTTATAATAGGAATTTCAAAAAAACCACCAAGAGCAAGATGAGCTTCCAATAGGTTTTAAGGCATTGGCAAGGTTGTATAAAGGGTTTATCCAGCTTTTGAAAACCTTTCTTCATCATTTATGTCAAATGCCCCAAGGTGGATGAGACACAGAATATTTCTGAAAATATTATAACCTGGATATGTATGAATAGAGCACTGCCAGAGAGCTGCCAGAGAGGTCACAACTACAACACAATGGCAGAGCCTCGACTGGACATCAGCTTTCTGAATATGAATCCAGCTGTGGGAATGGGTTCTACTGATTCCGGCCAAAAGCTTGTGAATAATAGTGTATTTCTGTTTAAAACATTTATTTCTGTAAAATTTACAATTTGAGAATGAAACATATGAGTTCTGAGAATATGAATAGAAAACAATGTCTTCCAACTAAAGTCAAAGCCAAGCTGGGTATGCTGTGGGAACACAGAATCCGCTAAAGTGCAGAGTAAATGAATTTTCATTCCTATTTATAATTGATGTCTTGAATTTAATTGTCTTGTGCATTTGGATAATCATAGAGCAATCTGTTTCATATTGGTTTGTCTGATACCAATGTGGCTGTAACTTCCACATATTGTTTAATAAAGTTGCTGATTTTCACTCATTCGAGATCCTCTTGGTGTCACTGTGTTTTAAATTTACTGTGATTACTACTCCACTAAAAAGGCATGACTGTGTATAAGTATCTAAAATATGAGACACTGAGATCCAATAATTGGCTGCTACATCTACTGTTTTTCTGATTTTAGACACTAAGCTGTATCCCTTATTTACACAAATGTTTGATTTTGACCTCAGGAGCCCAATTCTCTGACCAGTAGAAGATACTCTCCCTCTTAAATCCCCTGCAAAATCACACAAAACGCAGGAAAACTGTGACTATTCTAGGGTCTTTTCCTTTCTAAAAACGGAATTTCTATATAGTGTCACAAAAAGAAGGTGGAGGGGGTGACAAATTCCCGCACAAAGTAGTGAGGAATAGCATAAATTGCTTACTAACAGGCACACCACAGACACTAGAGATTAAATTTTTTCATACTTGCCAGGAAATTCTGAAGAACCTTTTCTGGAGACTGCCTTTGCCATTTACCTCCAAAGAAAAGTCGCAGTAGAACAACACAAACCACTAAAGTAGTCCATAACATACCTTTGAGAATGCCTGAAGAAGCATATGATGTGCCTTTTATACACCCAACCAGGAGCATCACTACATTAAAATAAATGTGATCCCATTAATTGCAATATGTTCCAGCAATGTTGTGTTGGAAACAATGGCCTCAAATAGCCTAATCAACTCATCCTCCCAATGGGAGAAGTGCATGCAATTCGCACAGGTATAAATGAAGCTGCATCCTATTAACTAGAGGAGATGCGAGTGCCTGAAGATATTGGGTTCTGTACAAAAATAAATCCAAAATACACAGTCAATCTTACATTATTTATTTTGCTATAAGTTTGCCTTATTTTGAAGAAGAAAATATAGCATTAATTAGGGTAGAGTTATTTTGCTTGAGTTCCCATGAAGGGTCCCTTCTTTTCCTGAATCTGAGAGAAGAAAGAATCTTTAGGTTGCCAAAATGAAAAGTGGTTCTGGTGACAGGCTGATGGCATGCTGGTTGCACTGCAAAGAATTTACCTTTGATTTCCACTTATGTGGCCTGCAGTGTGACAACTCCATTGTTCCTGGAGGAAAATCCATCTGCTCTTTCTTTTGGACCATAACAAAAAAAAAGGCAGTCTTGAATTTGTGTGCTGTAATATCACTATTGGATGGAAATATTTAAAAAGCTTTGCACACTGAATGAAACCAAGAAAATGTGTGTCTCTGTCATCAAGTTTCATTTCTCAGAAGTAAACCTGCAAGGCTAAGCATTTTGGGTGACAGTACATAACTGGAAAAACTGAAATGAGAGATAGTTATGCTTGAGCATTAGCAAAAGGTAAGAGTGATGCTAAGTGTAATAAGTTTGAAACACCAGGAACATGCAATTGTTCTGAGATCCCATTATGGAGATCTATTATTATTAGGTTCTGCTGTTGCTCAGTAAGGGAAAGCATATAAAATACAAATCAGTGGGGACAAAGGTTGGGCTGAAATTTTAAGACGTCAGTTTTCTAAACAAACTCATAAATCGTTTCCTCTGCTTGGGAAGGCAGATGCACCATTTTGAAGAGCCCCAAGAAAGAGGATGTAGAGCACATGTCTTGCTGTTTCAGACTTCACAATCTAACTGGAGAAACTTACTTTGTGCCAATAGGCATTGAGAACAACTCTCTCAACATCTCTGCCAATATGGCAATTTGCATAGCATTACCCATAATGCTTCTCATTGTGCCTTTGCTTTGAAAACAGATTTAATTGAGCCTTGCTGAGCTGCATTAATGTGTCTGTTTAAATTGAGCAAATCTAATTAGCTCGCATGAAAGTTATGCCACCTCTGGTGCAGCAGAGCTAATGCAATTAAAGTCAGCCAGATGTATTGAGTATTGTAAACATGCAGTCTGACTGGTAGAGAATAGTTCAGTATTCATCAGAGACTGGTCAGTTTTGTAACACAGTAACAACAGCTGCACTTTTTACAGCATACAAGTGTATATTATGCTGTATATATGACTATTTTAAAATGCCAAAGATCTGCATTCTACAACAGTACATGCTGTAAGATCAGAACAATCTCATCTACATCTGTGTAAACCCAAGTCCACTATATTTTTTAAGAGGTCACTACTTGTATATATAGCATTACTACAAAATCAATATTTACTAAACGTTACATAAGGACTATTTGTATTGAAAATAATTTCTGAAGTCCTTGACTATTTATGTGCCTTTATGAACTGGATTTCTGAAAAAACTGGAACAGGGTTGTAATTAGAGTAACTGAGAAAACTCCAAGATGCTCTTTGAAAACAATCAGAAGATGTTTCATAAGCTAAAAATGTATTTTATAACAATGATTAATTATTTTCACTGCAGACTCCATGGTTCTGATTCCATGTTCTAGTCAACTGCTATTTATAAACAGGATAGTGCTTGAGTTGCTCACATTTCTTATACTGATTTGTTTTTAATACTGATCTTAGTCTTTGGTTCTGTAGATGTCACTTAAAAAAAAGTATTAATAATTCCTGAAGCTCAAATGGGCTCCGGCCAATAAGACAATTTACATAGCATTATTTGAAAACTTACTTAGGGGAGATGCAGAGTTGCATGTCTTCTATGCAGCTTCTGCTTTATTGTTTCTGCTTTGCATTCCCTCCCCAGAATGCCAAGATGACTGAAAAAACCTGACTTTTCCCCTGCTAATCAATAATCTTCTTCTTCCTCATTTATTCAATTAAACTGTAATTGCTGTCAACAGTAATCAAGTCTAGTGTTTCAGACTGTGGAAAAGGCACTCTGTGGGAAATAAGGTAGCTTGTGTTTTCTTTATTCTTCTTAGATATTTAACGTACCACTTTCTAACTTTTCAGTTTTCTTGACTGTAAAATGGGCATGGCAGTACCTAAATGAATTATTAATTTGGTTTTCCTGTCATCCCCCCAAGAAAGTCTTAGAGACATAAACAGTATAAAATGAAAGAAAGTGTATAATTGAGCTATTCAGAAGTTTAATCACAATTAGAAAAATAATCGCAAATCATCTTGGGTATGTATTTTAAAAATCATCAGGTTTAGAGAATAAGAATAAAAAATATAAAAATGTGAAAATATAGTGTGGGGTTTGATTCTTTTAAACTAATAACATTTACATTTGAGGAAGAAAATAATCTTAAATATGTTCAAGAATAATTTTCCTGTATTTACATGCCTCAAGTTCTATAGTTCTTGTCCAAGGATTTGTAAAGGTGGCAAGGTAGCAAAAACCCACTTAAATGCTTCTTTACTGGATTTTTAGATTTCTCTATAGAATCTTCACTATAAACAAGGAAAGGGTTTGATGAAGGGATGCCTAACACATACTTTATTTCTTTGCTATTCTTCCTATCTGAGGTCTCAAGTCGCTGAAATAAGTGATAAGAGCTTAGAAGCCACTCTAAATGCTTTTTCCAATGATCCGCTGGTTTGTTACTCCACATTGATGTGCCCTCCCTCAGCAAACAGCCACTTTAAGAAAGGTCCAGGGTATCTGTACAGTCTTTCCACCATTCCTGTACTGAGGGTGTTTTACATTTGCTTCACTCCCACCTCAATTCTCCCAAGCCAGCTCATGGCAGTGGGCTTGCAGTGGTGTCAGGGTAGCAAGAAGTGGTTTCCTTGAACCAAACTGTAGAATGAGCAAGGAGTTACACATAGAACCATAGAATCATAGAATGGTTTGGGTTGGAAAGGACCTTAAGATCATCAAGTTCCAGCCCCACTGCCATGGGCAGGGACATCTCACACTAGACTTGATTGCTCAAGGCCTTGTCCAACCTGGCCTTGAACACTGCCAGGGATGAAACATTCATAACTTCCTTGTGCAGTCCATTCCTGGATGGACATTTTTCTTTTTGTGTGTGTGCTGGTTGTACTGGAGACCATAGAGGTTCCTCTGGTGTTCTTAATTTTATAAAAATATCATCTGTTGAACACTAACAGATGTTCGTTACCACAGACTATTAACTGGTTTAGCCATCTCTCAAGTCACTAATTTTAAGAAATATCAAAATGCCTGGCATTTAATAGAATCATAGAATCATTTGGATTGCAAAGGACATTTAAAGGTAGTCAAGTCCAACCCGCCCTGCAATGAGCAGGGACATCTTCAACTAGATCACTAGATACAGCAATGATGAAATAGATTTTCTGTCACTAGAGACAAAAGACTGTCTCCAAAAGTGGAAGAGTAAAGATCACAGCATGTGGGGCTTGTTCATCCACCACTCTGGCAGCAATTTGATGTACTTTTCACTTATGCAGGAGTGCATTTCATGAAATACTAATGCCGTTTCTAAGCTGTAGTTTGCACCAGAAACTGAACTTCTGTTGGACTGCTGAGCAAGCTGATTCGGTGTCCTGTCACTGGTTAGCCTTTCCCTGGAAGACATCTTTCTTTTCCAGAATCTGTATGGTGCTTGTGATACACCACGGGGATAAAGGCAATTTTTTTTTTTTTAAAGGTATGGATTTGAGGAAGATACCTGTTATCCAGAAAAATTAACATTGTTTTGGTACTTAACAGCAGAAATGGAAAAATAAATGCAGGGTAAGAAAGAAGCAAAGTTTTCTGAGTAAAATAAACTAGGCTTTCATCTTTCACAGTAACTTGCTTATTCTAAAGAAAATCATCTGAAGGAAATTCAAGCTGCAGGAGGAAAAGGGTAAAATGCTACCCATGAGGAACAGAGTCACTGAACTGAGCATTAGTTAAATAACAAACCAAATTATTTTTAACTAAGCAGGATTCACCTCTCAAAAAATGAGAGAAAAGAACAGTTACAACTTGACATCTACTGCTGCTGGTCAGCCCTGCCACAGATCCATTAACACCTTCAGAAATGCCCGGACTTAGAAACATAAGGGTCTTTTTTTCATAAGGAGAAAGGCGCACACTGCACCAGCTAAATAAAGCCCTATTTCACCTTGTGAGCAGGTAGCATGTAGCAAACAAAAGAAATACTGGAAAATTCAAGTTCATTAAAAGAATTATGGGAGACTTGTAAATGGCCAAAATATAAAGGTTTCTCTCACTTAACATCCTTTCTTTTCAAAAGAGTTAGTATCCTAGTTACCTGGTAATTAGGAATTGACACATCACATTAGCTAGTCATAACTCCAGCGGATTTACTACCTCCAGCTCTTAAAACATGAAAAGGATTAAGACCTGCCAAAACACATAAATTAAAAAAAAAAAAAAAAAGAAAAAGAAAGTTTTAATCCAGAGCCAGGTATTTAAGAATAATTTGGAAATTATTCTGTAAATCTTACAGATGTAACAATTGAGATGGGGAAAGGGGTGGGACTATTCAGAATATTAGTCTGCAGAATTGAATTTACCTGAAAAAAAAACATAAAGGGTTCTCCACCAAGTTTCAGTAGTGAGATCTTGGGTTCAACATGTTAATATCCAACTAATGGCTAGCTGAAAATAATCACTGTGCTGAAAACTCCACCTGAAGTTCTAGTCCAGAGAATACAGACTTCAGTTTTTGTCCTGACAACACGGGCTTAAGGCTCCAGGGAGTTTTCCTGTGTGGCTGGAGGAGGGAGATGCTCAACTTCCTTGCCATCTCTTCATAGAATCATAAAATGGTTTGGGTTGAAAGGAAACCTTAAGGTTCATCTAGTCCCAGCCCCCCTGCCATGGGCAGGGACAACCTCCATGAGAACAGGTTGCCCAAAGCCCCATCTAACCTGGCCTTGAACACTTCCAGGGATGGGGCATCCACAGCTTCTCTGGGCAGCCTGTTCCAGGGTCTTCCCACACTCACAGTGAATTTTCTTCCTAATATCTAGTCTAAATCTGCCCTCTTTCAATTTAAGCCGTTCCCTATTGTCCCATCACTACAGGCCTTTGTAAAAAACCCCTCTCCAGATTTCTTGTAGCTTCCCTTTAGGTACTGGGAGGCTGCTCTAAGGCCTCCCCAGAGCCTTCTCGTCTTCAGGCTCAACCACCCAACTTTCTCAGCCTGCCTCAACAGGAGAGGGGCTCCAACTTCTGATCATCTTCGTGGCTATCTTCTGGACTTGCTCAAGCAGGTCCATGTCCTTCCTGTGTTAGAGTGCCAGAGATGGATGCAGTACTCCAGTGGAGTCTCATGAGAGCAGAGGGGCAGAATCATAGAATCATAGAACAGTTACAGTTGGAAAGGACCTTAAGATCATCTAGTTCTAACCCCCCTGTCATGAACAGAGACGCCTCACACTAAACCATGTCACCCAAGGCTCTGTCCAATCTGGCCTTGAACACTGCCAGTGATGAAGCATTTACCACTTCTTTGGGCAACCCATTCCGGTGCCTCACCACCCTTACAGTAAAGAACTTCTTCCTTATATGCGATCTAAACTTCCCCTGTTTAAGTTTTAACCTGTTACTCCTTGTCCTATCACTACAGTCCCTAATGAAGAGTCTTTCCCCAGTGTCCCTGCAGGCCCCCTTCAGATACTGGAAGGCTGCTATGAGGTCTCCACGCAGCCTTCTCTTCTCCAGCCCGAACAGCCCCAACTTTCTCAGCCTATCTTCATATCGGAGGTGCTCCAGCCCCTTGATCATCCTTGTGGCCCTCTTCTGGACTTGTTCCAACAGTTCCATGTCCTTTTTATGTTGAGGACACCAGAACTGC
>JANHGB010001822.1:0-11149 GCA_026283785.1 Coracopsis vasa | reverse complement strand
AATGGCTGCAGATGCTGAGGATCCCACTGTGGTGTTCTGGGGGAAAGAGCTGAGGAGGGGTCCAGGCAGGGTCACCACCACAGGAGAGGGCTGGATCACCACTGTTGAGTCCTGGCACTGCCTGACACAGGGCTCATTGCAGCTATTTGCCAGTGGGGTTGGGCCACAGGAGGTGGGGGGGCACAGGTCGTAGCAGGACATGGCTGTGGGATGGAGGTAAACCTGAAACACAAAAGAAGGAAGAAATGCGATACAAGAATTTAAATCAAACTGTATTTGTTATCAGCTGATAGGGGGAGTTTATCACAAACAAGATGATATTCAACAGGGTTGAGCTTGTATTTTCTCTAAGGAGATCTCTCTTGGAGGTCCCTTTGCCAAGTTTTAGAAAGTGGAAAATAGAAGCTTAAACACTTAAAATTTGTTCTATATGAAATAGAAATAGGCAGCTGAATCCAGGAACATTTCTGGTTTTGTGTATTGTTAATATTGAAATCATTAGCAGATCTTACAAGTTAAATGTCTGCAGTTGTTTGGAGGATGGAGAAGGTTACTCCTTGCTTACAGAAGAACTAAGAATTGAGTTTCAAAGGCAGGCATGGGCTTTATGTGGAGAGCTGGCGATCCAGGACTGCCAGTATTGGCCACTATCTCAGTGTTTTTCTGATCTGGCCTTAGTTGAATTCTCCACAGACCACTACACTACTCTGAACAGACCCAGGAATTCGCTACAGATACTTTATGTTCAGCTGCAGGACCTGAAAACTTGTTTGAATCCCAAAGTTGAATAAATACACCTAACTCTCTAACTTGTGGTTAATCACCCCATTGAATGATTTTTGTAAGTGACCACCAACAGAAAACTTCCTCTTTCATATGAAAACACTTTCCTGAATGTACTACAACATTTGGGAGGAAAAACTACAAATCATCAAGGCAACAGCTCAACATACAAAGAGAGAAGAAATGGGTTCAGACTTACCCTGTTCACCAAGGCAAAGAAGGCAAGAGAAATAGGTGGAAGAGCCTTGAGTTGCTCAGGTTTTTATACTGAGTCCCAGGTTGCCCAACAACTTTGACATTCTTTGTGCATGAAGTTATTTATGAGCCACTACTGATTACATGGTTTTTTGCCTTAGTATTTGTGTGTATTAGTGCTTCACTTCCTTATCTTGTGGCATGAATATCTGACCACAAGTCTCTTTCATCTTAAAATATTCTGGGCCAAGTTAATTTCTCCAAACACTAGAATGATTAATTCAGAAGGATTTATTCTGCCTTCAAAACTCTTTTGGATCTGCTTGGTGTCATTAAAGGAGATTAAGCTTAATTTACATAATACAGTCCCTTGTACCCTTCTCTGCAAGGTAAATACTGTTGGAAACCATGGAGAATTTCAGCTTTTGGAAGTCAACCCATGAGCACTTGTAGTTTGGGGATTCAAGCTGCTTTTAGGGAAAAGAGAGACTGAATTTTGCAGAAAATAGCCAGGAGTACACACAGTTTTCACCCAACTCCAGCCCCCAAATTAGAGAAGAACAAATACAAAAGCGAGGGACACTGAAGAAGCCTGTGAGAATCAGAAGAAACTGAAGTGTTATGGCTGTGTACAAAGGCTGAGATATACCTAGAAAAGCACACCAGATATAGTTTCTTTAGCATGAAAGAAGAAACAAAAAAGAGTACTAGAAGCCCAGCCTAATGAGATAATATCAAGTGATAGCACTTCTGTGAAAAAGTCTGTCTCTAATCCTGAGCCTAATTACTTAGGAGTTATTTACAGAATCCACAAATCCACTTTTATTCTTATCCCAGATCTCAAAATATCAACAACTGGCTTTAGGTTAACTTCCACATGCATAAATATGTTGCACTGTTTGGTGACACTTGTTCTCAAGGAAGAGTTCTGCAAAATATAAGGATTTCCAAAAGTCAGCTGTGGAGGCAGACATCACATACGTGAATTCTTCCTTTCCTATTGCAGCATTCACTTTTCCAGCTATGCTGCAATATCTGGTACAGATGTAGACCAATGGTACCAGTTGGAGAAGTGTAAAAAGTATAGAAAGTGTCAATAACTTCTTCACTTGTAGTCAATTTTTCTGTCACTTTACAGCAGTCTTTGGATTGCACAATGAAATTGAGCCTTTTTGGGAGTGTAGGGGAGTGCAGGATAACAAATAAATGAGTAAAATACATAAGCAATCTTATGCACAGAGATTAGTACTGAAGTTTCTGCTTTCCTAGCACTTGAACTACTGAGACATGTAAATCATCTTTAAATTAGGAGTGTCTTTATAAAGATCCCCTGGGAAGAGAAACTTGTTTGGCTTGGTCATAGGCTCCTGAGAACTTCAAAGTTTATCAGAAGCTTTTATTAAAGTGCTAAGCATGCAAAAGATCATATGTGTAAATTTAAGATACGTGACCCATATTTGAATTCTTATATCACTGCTATAATGATATATTATTAAGATTTGAGAGTGCAGGTCAGTTATTGGGTTCTAAAATTTATGTCACTGTTCCTAGCTGCAGGAATTAAAGTATTTTATTTTTAATTAAAGAAATAGCTCAAAGTTTGGTTTAAACTATCACATATTTCAGGGAGATTCCCAGATAAACTGGCCTAACTTTTTCTACCTTCACCAACCTTCCCCATTCCTCAGTACTTCTCTATATTCTAAGGGATAGACAGCTTCTCTTCTCCAGGCTGAACAGCCCTAATGTTCTCAGCCTGTCCCCATACAGGAAGTGCTCTAGCCCCTGATCATCCTTGTGGCCTCCTCTGAACTTGCTCCAACATCTCCATGTCCTTCTTATGTTGAGGACACCTGAACTGGACACAGTGCTCCAAGGGAGAGTCTCAGACTAAAAGTTTAAAATAAAAAAGACCTAGTAACATTTTCAGAGCTGTCTACAGCCTTCCTTGAAAAAAATTGCAATAATCATTTTTCTAACTCCAAGCAATTTATTATACAGGCAGAAATGACTTAATGGCCCCAACTTTGAGATGAATTCAAGTGAGTGAGTGAATCAGAAGTCCACAGGGGTTTTTGTATGATCAAGGACAGACATATATATTCAGATTATAATTATAATTCTTTGCATAATGTGAGAACATCCTCCTGAGACAACAGTGAGTGACTAAATGTCTGAACAAAAAACATTAATCAGAATGGAACTGGAAGCTTACTCACAGTAATCCCCTTGTAATGGCCCCAGACACAAAAGTGACCCCAAATTTGTGCATGGAGAAAAACACACAGAAAATTGACATTTCAAAGGAATTAAGAGCATCATCTGCAATCAATTTTTAATTGCAATTAATTACCTTATATAAAGAAATTGATGTCTCAGAGGCTTTGAGAAGTTGAATGAAAAAGTTCTAGCAACTCAAGGCTCTCCTTTCTCTCACCATTCACAATGGTTCTGATTGTTCTTGCTTTTATCTCAAACCTCATTCTTAGCTAGTTGTATTAATATAGGTGCTTATTGACAAAATTAGGAGCAATCTGTGTGTCCTACACACCATTTGAAGTTCACAGAATAATCTATGGCACCTGCTTCCAGGTGACTGAGGGTGAAATCTGCTTAATGCCCTCATGGTGTTAGCAATTTCTGGCTTATTGCTTAAAACAGAAGATGTATCGGTAGCATAAAGTTGTTCAACTTAGTCAGACTGGATGACTCTGCCTGGCACTGCTCTTTTTATCGCAACCCACCACTCGTTATTTGCTATAATTTGTTATTTAGCCCAGGCAGATGAGTGGCACTGCTGTATGTGTAATCTCAGATGCCTTTTGGTGTAGGCAAAGGCTATGATTTGAGCTTTGCAGCTTCAGCTTCTGCTGCTCAGAGAGTTTCCCTCAAGGCAAAGGTGTTCAAATATGGGTAGATATGTAGTCCTTGAGTTCATACATTAACATATCTATTTTCATTGTTAATGTTATTCAAATACTGTTATGAACAACTCTCAAATTACTAAAATTTGAGGTTTGGTTTTGCATCTGACTGTGGTCTGATAAACTTCATCAATTTACATTACAATTTCCCTTTTTGACAAAAAACTACTGAATACAGATCTGTGGGGTATTTCTGCAAAGACCCAGGTGTAGCATGGTCATTAGGCTGGAATTCAATGGGAACAGTAAAAGAAAACAGCAACAAAAATTAATTTACCTTGGAGGGAAGAAATTATTTACTCCCCAAAACCACTGCGAAACACCACACCTCAAATGGGTGGCCTTTAGTTATTATTTAAATATATTTGAAATGCAGATTTTCATTATATTTCAGATTGTAAGAGTACAATCAGTATTTCTCTACCCAAGGTCCTATATGTCAGACATCTTCCTTGCAGAACAATGTCTTCATGCCACCCAGACTAATGAATGTGTGCTTGTAATCCATCACCTCAGAGCAAGGGATTGCTAATAAATATTGGTACAAAACCTTTTTCACCAGGCATTATTTCTGCCAAGCATTACATGAGGCATCGCTCAGGTGCATTTTTCTGCAATTAGATTCCAGGTCCGTGATTTTACATTTACTTCCATTAGTCACTTAGGAAGGAAAAGATCACAGACTTCTTGTTTGGAGCTGGAGACCCAGGACTAGCACGCATCCTTTTAAAACCTTTCTATGCAGTAAGAAAGGAAAGGGTTTCATGCTCAAAACAGGCTTTGAAATTAGATTTTCACATATGGTGAAAATTCAACTTGTTGCTTACCCTACAGATACCTACAACCAGTGAGCGTACACAAGTACCTCTGCCACCCCAACTATTTCAGTACCAGTCCGTGAAGATCCACACAGGCACCAGCATGATGAAAGCCAGAGCAGGGGAAGGAAAAGTAGCGAACATATGGTATGCTTACACAAAGTAAATATTATATCAATACATAGTAGCCACTTTGCTACAGTGTAACTAAGTTGTTTTCTCAAACAGCCTCTACTTTCTTACAAACTATCAACCTTGTGTACACAATATTCCCCAAGTTTCCTGGCTATAAAATGATCTCTTAGCAGAGAAGTCATCAGAGGTCATACTTAACCTCTAGTCAACATGGAAAAGTAGCTTTTGAATAATAAAACAGAGGAACAGTAAGAAATCTTACCAAAAGTGAGCTGCTGAGATTTTTTCAAATAAACACCAGGAGACTTGGATAGTGATGCAGTGTAAATTTAATGAAGGCAAAAAGCAGAATAAAAAAGTACAAACTATATATTTCAAGGATTCAGTAAGACAACAGCTAATGTGTCTTTCATCCTGGGTTACTTTTCTCAGTGCTGCTGTGAACTGAGACAATAAAGTCCCATTTACAGCAATAGAAAAAATAATATTTAATCAGAAGTATGAAGTATTCAAAGAATAAGACAAGCAAAGGCCTGATTTTAGAAGCTTCCATAGTTCCATTAACTTCAGGTGGAACTGTGGGTGTCTAACATCACATCTGAAAACCATGGCCATGAGCTTAGTCCTGTGTCGAATTGTGCTTCAGCGTTTCTGGTCATTTCTTCCTGCTGCTCCTCACACTTTAGCATGGCTCACTAAAGCCACTGCGGTAGGTGTTGTAGCGATGGTAGGGCCGGCTGTACCCACTGCCCAGGCCTGGATAGCCAAAGCTCCCTAATCCTGAGGAGCTGCCAGAGGAGATGGGTACTCCCTCAGCACTGAGAGTGCTGCCAACAGCAGCAGAGGTGGAGGATCCCACAGCAGTGTTCTGAGGGAAGGAGCTGAGAATGGGTCCGGGCAGGGTCACCACCACAGGAGGCGGTTGGATCACATACGTGGAGTCCTGGCACTGCCTGACACAGGGCTCGTTGCAGCTATTTGCCAGTGGGGTTGGGCCACAGGAGGTGGGAGGACACAGGTCGGAGCAGGACATGGCTGTAGGACAGAGAGAAGTCTGAAATACAGGAAAGAAAGTAAATGTAATAAAATTCTGTATTAAGTTTATAGAAGTCAGGCAGGAGCATAATGTCTATGAATGTACCTAGAGAAAGTGATCAGAAAGGTGATCACTTATCAGATCAAAGTCCATGGTAGACAGTCTGAAAATAGCATAGAGGTTTCTCTTATTTTTATAAGGCTGCTGGAAGATGCCTCTGCTCTGTGCTGGCCTCTGAACTGTGGTGCAAGTCATGGCAAAATTTACCCTAAGCCTTACCAGCAAAGGCATCTCCTGTTCTTTGGTATTTTCCCTTTGCACTGTTTCCCTGAAGTACAATTGTGACTGTGACCAGGAGATAGAGAACAGCAGCTGGAGCTCTCATCAGGCATGGATAGTGACCCTGAGATAAACACTGACACATAACTGGGTTTAGTGCCTTAATGCTAGGACTTAGCTGCTAACAGCCCAGCCAGCACTGTTTGCAGAGCTGTAGAATAGTGTTTGAGAAGCATCCTTTGCTCTCAAATGCCCAAATGTTGTATGACCACAATAGGCAAACTTGGAGTGTGCAGAAGCATTATTTTCCTCATCAGAGGATTCTGCCTTGATTTGAATTCAATGTATTTGGGTCTGCTGGGATCACCACTCTTCTGCCTGTGAAAAATAGGACTTAGGGATAGATCCCTGGACTCAACATTGATTTATGATTTTGCTAGTGCCAGTTTCTTAAGATGATACTGCATTTCCAGGTTCATTGGCTAACTCCTTCTTTAGCACTAGTCTCTAAAATGGAGCATGAAGCTGTTTATTTTGAGAGACAACATTGCCAGCATCCTCTAAGCCCTGTCTCATTACACCCTGCCTCACAAGTAAATAAAGCCCTGTTTTTGATAGAACTAAGGCTTTCTAATTTTCCTTCCCAAAAGGGGGGAAAAAAAAGCTAGCAATATTTATAAAGAACTAAGAATAACAACAACAGAAAAGCAGTCATCAAAGTAACAGTTTAGCATTTAAAAAGAGACTGGGTAGATTCAGACTTACCTGTTCACCTGGGCGAATAAGGCCAGAGAAGTGGATGGAAAAGTCTTGTCTTGTATAGGCTTTTATACCATGTTCCAGACTGCCAGCAGACCAGAAACATACATTATGCATGAAATTATTTCACGATTTTGCATGCAAAATCCACCAAACTCATCAACCTTTTTTTTCTGACTCAAAATCTCTTTCACTATTGCTCTTTTTTTTTCCCTTCCCCTTATTACATTCACATTCCAGTACAGACAAAGCTTTCATCTTCACCAATGGGCACTCACTGAATTGCTTGGAAGACTGTGGTGACTCATTTAAATTACAGCAATAATTATGTCACCTCCTAAGGCCAATGTAAATTTTATGCTTCATTTTAGTCATCAAGACACTGCTTAAGGGCAGTATATGAGATGCATAGTCCTTACTCAAGACTTCACTCCTTTAGGTGAATAACCATTTAGGACTGAGCTGGGGACTTGGGATCAAGCATTTCCATTTCAAGGACTTAGCTTTACCACAAGACAAGATGTAGAATAGGTATTCCCAAATTTTTCACTTCTGCACTGTTTCAATCCCACACATAATGCTGAGGTTAAAGAAAATTCAGGCTGGTGAGAACTACTGATCAGAGACAACAAAACACACTCTAAAGCTGCTTGGACTAACCCACAGTTCTCCATACAAACCCAGTGTATGTATGAATACAGCTAATACACACATAAGACTGCATTTCTCTACCCAATCATAAATTTAACTTCATTTTCCATGCTAAACTCAACCACACTTTCAATGAAAAAGCTTGATTGTTTGATCTTATTACTTTGTGACATTTATTAGCTGCCTCTACTTCTCAATATGATTTCTGTGCAGTCTCTCATCTGAGGAATCACCATTATTCCTGCCTAAAATCACACTAAGTCACTGGGATGTGCAGCATTTTTCACATCAAATTTAAGACAAATCTGGATGTTTAAGATTGCTTTCAAGTACTGGTTCTTAGAACCAGGGTTCTGCCTGAGCCAAATAATGGCATCAGGAGAAGTTGCACCCAGCAGTTCTCCATTACATTAATCACTACATGATTCTTTTACCTCTGCAGCCTGCAGTGGCCTGCCCTGGCTGTGCTACAACCTGCTGGAAACACTGGCAGAGATGGAAAGGAAACAAAAAGCAGGGATGAAGTCTCTCCTCTTAGCACCACTGTCCCTCAGCAAGAGATATGAATTAACTCTAAATGAAGAGTGGCTTTGTATATGGCTTGGTCTTGGTATTCAGAAGAACAAAGGACTTCAAAGTTCAGAAGAGCTTCTCACTAATGGCTCAAATATGCAAAGTTTCATGTTACCTGATGTTCAAGGTACATGACAAGATCTCAGCACTCGCATCACCTGGCTAATAACCCAATTTTGAAGGTGTGAGTCAAGATCACTCAAAGAACTTCATAAAGTAATTCAAGGGAAACACCTTCAGAAACATTAATGATTTTATTAAAAATTTTCCTAATTGATTAAAAAAAAAGCAGCTAAATCTTCATCTTCTTTAAATACTATACAAGGATTTTAAAAAATGATATTCTAAAATAAAAAAGTCTACGTATTTTAATGATTCTCCACAAGAAAATTCTCCTGTCATAGATCCATAGAATAGAATCATAGAATAGTTAGAGTTGGAAAGTACCTTAAAATCATCTAGTTCCACCCCCCCTGCCATGGGCAGGGACACCTCACATTAAGCCATGTCACCCAAGGCTCTGTCCAGCCTGGCCTTGAACACCGCCAGGAATGGAACACTCACAACATCCTTGGGCAACCCATTCCGGTGCCTCACCACCCTCAGAGTAAAAAACTTTCTCCTTATATCCAATCTAAACTTTCCCTGTTTAAGTTTTAACCCATTACCCCTTGTCCTGTCACTACAGTCCCTAATGAAGAGTCCCTCCCCAGCATTCTTGTAGTCCCCCTTCAGATACTGGAAGGCTGCTGTGAGCCTTTCTATTTAAGAAGGAGAGTCTTTTTCTTCCCTTTCCTCAAAATCTCTACTATCCAATGCTACCTGGGGTCTTAAAAAATTATTTCGTCATAGTTTCTCATCCTATATAAAGGTGAAAACTATCACTTACATGGAGAATTCATTCCCCTTTTATCTGTAAAATGCCAGCTTTTCCTCCTTCTCACCTCTGGGGACATAAGCAGTGTTTCTTGGAGGGTATATAATATTTAAGAAACATTAACAGCCTGCAAATGTTTTCATTGATATTCTGCTAGTTCAGTTTAGATTTCACCCAGAAGATTGAGAGCCTTTGGATCTTGCTTTTGGGGATTAAGGCTGTTGAACAAGGATGCTTCTCAATTACGGATCAGTGATGGAGTTTCACATTCCACACACCCAATTACAACCCTTTGTGTAACAACAGAGAGCTCTCTGACAGTCTGGTGAACAACCAAATTGCCAAAGAGCTGACAAATTACTTACATGAATTGAAATTTGTAGCATCTTTATGTTGACTTCAGAGGCCCGAGTGTAATAGAACAAGACATTTAAATGATCATCAGATCTCTGAGATGAAAGAAGCTTTGAGGATGGCTTTTCATTAAAAGCCAGGATGAGGCTAGACTGGTACATAAACCATAAGCAATTTAACTCCTGGGGACAATTTAACTACTGGGGACAATGTACTAGCTGCAACAAATTTTATGACTGGAATTATTTCAGTGCCTACATGAGGCTCTCTTCCATTTCCCCCCTTCAAACCTATAGGTTTAGTAGCTTCAGTAGCTGTTGCAAGTTTCATTTAAATCTCAGCTCTGTCCTTTAGCAAAAACAATTTACTTGTGAGGATTTCTGAAGGTTTTAATGCCTGAATGTGCTATATTTATTTTGTGTTGGCATGCTTCATTCCTCGAGCTCATGTTGGAATTCTGTAGGGCTTCAGTCAGGACAGTAAAGACAACTTGGCTCTTATCAGAAGCCCTAAAAGACACAGTATTTATGCAGAAAATAGCAAGTAAATATATCAAATATTGTTGTTAAAGATGCTATGTGTATCCATTCTTTGAGACTTCTGCTGTTTTACTTCAGCAGATGTTTTCATGTTTTACTTCACAAATCCAAGCATTCAAGCAGTGATTTGGTGGTAAAAGAATGTAAATCTTTCTTTGTACCCTGCAGCTCCACATCAGAGTAATTGAGAGTGTGAATCACAAGATTCCTTAAAACAAACATCATTATATGCTGGCTTAGATACCCTGGCATTGTGCTAGATCATAAAACACTTCCAGCCTTGAGAATAATTTCTTTGCAGAGATGCAGAAAGCCAAGTAATATGATGAGTCAGTGTGGAATCAATATGCAATTCAGCTGCTAAATTAAACATTTTTTTGATCTGGAGCTCTAAACATATGTTCTTCTCTTATTAGTGACCCTAGTATTATTCATATCATGTCTCTGGATAGTGATGATCTAAGCAGTGAAGAATTTCACCCAGAAAACGTCTCAGAAAAGGGTGGGTGAGGAAGCAAAATAAAACAGAAGATCAGAGATGTGATTAAAGCATAACTTTAATAATACTAAAGAGTGAATTGAAATACTGCAAAGCAATAGATTTCAGCATGGGAAGAATGGCACATCTTGTGATGATCTATTCTGTGGACAGAGCTCTTAGTGTAGCATTACACCTTGACAATTAAGTCCCATCTACTGTCTAAATTGTAAGTTTTACACCATGCAGTATAAATTACAGAGTTGTGCAGCAGAACTGCATACTTGATTAGAAATATAAAATAGTACAACAAGAAGAGGGCCCTCATTTTAGGGAATTACTAGCTCCCACAGCTCCATAAACTTCAGGTTGTGGGTGTCTAAAACTGCATCTGAAAACCATGGCCATGAGCTCAGTCCTGTGTCGAGTCGTGCTTCAGCGTTCCTGGTCATTTCTTCCTGCTTGCTCCTCACGCTTTAGCACGGCCCATAGAAGCCACTGCGGTAGCTGTTGTAGCGACGGTAGGGCCGGCTGTACCCACTGCCCAGGCCTGGATAGCCAAAGCTCCCTAATCCCAAGGAGCTGCCAGAGGAGATGGGCACCCCTCCAGCATTGAGAGCGCTCCCAACAGCTGCAGATGCTGAGGATCCCACTGTGGTGTTCTGAGGGAAGGAGCTGAGGATGGGTCCAGGCAGGGTCACCACCACAGGAGAGGGCTGGATCACCACTGTTGAGTCCTGGCACTGCC
>JANHGB010001816.1:14257-36379 GCA_026283785.1 Coracopsis vasa | reverse complement strand
ATCTCGGCGAGCCACCCCGTCAGCGGAGCGCGAACAGCCGCCACCAACACCGCTCTCCACATCGCCATTTTCCCGGAAGCCGCAGTGGCGCCGCCGACATCGATCCGGCCTTCGGCCGCATGCGCAGAGCCGGGCCCGAGGCCGCGGGACCGCTCGTTGCCCGCCCGATGGGGCGGGGGCTCTCTCTCCCGTCGGGAACGTGCCGGCCTAACTCCGCCGGCGGGAGGGAGTATGACTGCACAATCGGAGGGGACGGAGCTGGCAGAGAGGTAATGCAGGCACAGGTGTGCAGGGTCTCACAGCAGTGACCGGCGCCGCAGGGCTGCCTTCCTGGCTTGGAAACGCGTCGTGCTCCTGATCTCTCCACCGCGAGCCTGGCAGGTCTCTCAGCGGTGAGGGGCGGCGGCCGGGCCCCCGTTTCAAGTGTTTCGTTGGAAACAGCTCAAATGGAGGGGCAAGTCGGCGGGCAGAGGCCTTGCGCGTCCGACCCGGGCCCTTCTCCGGGCAGAGAAGTGGAAGGCCTGACCGCGGCCGGGCTCGCCTAGCGAGTTCCTGGCGGAGCGTGGAAGGAGGTGTCAGGAGTCAAGCGTTTCGCTTGTGTCAGGGAGGACAGTTCCCAAGGCCTCGCCTGTGTGGCGGGGAGTGAAAAGTGGCCATGCCTGTAACGGTCCTCCACCTGTGTCTCTCACAGCTTCATGTTACTCACTGAAGTGATTCTTCTTCCAGAGCTTTAAGCACTGCTGAGTACATGAAGAGCAGTGGGTCACGAACTGGGTTTGAAATTCTGCAGGAAGCCCAGCGTGCAGAGTGAGGCATATCTGGTGAGCTTGCACTAGCTGGGCTGACCTGACACTGACTGCTGTGCAGTTGGGGTTTTCCAGGTGTTGGAGATGTCAGGTATGGATGCGGTGCTATGCTTATGTTCCAGACAAGAAACAACAAAAGCAGGAATACGTTTAGAACATCCTTTTCAGGGGCAGAGTAGGGTTTCTCATTAAATACAGGTGACAGAAGATATGCTTACAGAAACTGTTATGGTAGAGGTGATAACTGAGAACAATAGAGATTGACTTGACCAGGACTGATTACTCATGTCAAAGAAAACTATTCACTGTGAATGCTTTAAAATGCTTTTGTTGTCCACTACCATGATTTTAACAAAGCTCTCAAGGCCTTGATAAGATTGAATTAGTTGATCGTACTCTAATGTTAGTTGATCGCTTTCAGACAGCGGGCCATCTGGGAATCAGTGAAGAAGTAAAGTGGAGAGGAAGCTGAATGTCATTTGTACATTGGCAATGCCAATATCCATATTTTTGGAGTTGTTGACATAATGGCTCAATGTGAATGTGGAAAGAGACTGGGGAGAAAACTGCTGTATACAATTTTCCATTATTTCAGTCTGTGGTTAAAGGCCTTCAGAAAGTACTCCATCCATTTTAGCAAACTATAACTTTCACCTCTTTTTGATACAACAGCCAGTACTGTGCTGTCAACATTACAAATGCTGTGGTACAGGCTCTGAAATATAGAAATGCCTTTTTGCCCTCTATCCACTGACAAACAGGGATCATCCATCAGTGCCATTGAAGGAATGTTAGTTCACTCTCCTTCCCTGACCTGAATTCAGAGTCATGAATTCAGTTTCATAGATGCTAATTTCAGTCATCTAACTAATGGTATCTCAGAATTTATCCAGTCTTCCATTAGCATGTGTTGTTCACTGAGTGTCATTCTGTGAAGTGTTTGAGACATCTTCAGGAATGTGCCACCTGAGTCCTTAGTAGGATACAAGCCCTTCAAAAACACCTTCTCTGGGGAACACATATGACTGCTCATTGCAAAATCACCCAGGAGTGAAACATGCGGGGTGAATGGTTTCCATCTCCACAGACTAATGTACATTGCATAATCTTTTTCCTATCCCCAGAGACCTAAAAGTAACTCATACAGGAAAATACTTTCTAATCCCCAGATCCTGTCAAACAGCAGCAAAATCCCTCTATTGTCATACACAAACACACACTGCAGAATTCCATCTCTGCTGCAGAGATGTAAAACTTGGAGCAAATTCTTTTTTCGCTATTCTCCCCTCTAGACAGACAAAATATTTTCCATCCCAGTCTTATAGTTTGACACCGAATATTTGCACAAATACATTAAGAGTACTTCCCATTCTTTGTCAGCCAATAACAAGCATTTCATGAATGCTGGCAACATCCCTGAAATCTTGTAAAGGATGACTGAGAGATTTGAACTCTGAATGCAGATCCCTTGACATTGAACACATGACCACAACACAGGTAAGCAGGTTTAGTTCAGCACCCTGCCAGGCATTTTCAGTTTTCCTTTGAGAAAGAGCAAAAAAGTAGGTCATTTGTCTTCCCTCAAATGACATTCCTGACTGGAACAGATACAACTGCAGTGTGAATGGAGAACTGTTCTCATATGACTGCAAGCACGCAATGCTGATTGGGAAGTTTAGTGTCCTTAGCCACCCCTTCTCTCCCTACAGTAAATTCACCCCATGTGTGCAGTGTCCAGGAGTGCAAAGCTACCGCTGCATTAATGTATTGCTGTAACCAAGCTGGTGTATTTGTGGGTGCTAGAACATATGCCTAAGTAGTTTGGAAACTCTTGGCTATTAAGACATAGTTCTGTTTCACCTCATGCAGAGCTACTGCAGAGTAGTTTGTGATAGAAAGCAAAGATTGCTGTAGTCTGTAGGAATGACACTGACAGTCTGCTAAATATAACAGGAGTTTCATCCAAAAAATTGAGCTACATGGTGACAAATGTCATCAACTGCTATGCCCTGTGGCACTAATTCAGAGACTCCCATTCACATACTGTTCACTTTGCTCTTCCTTGGCTCTTGTAAGCAGAAATCATTACATTTAGCAAGCTGACAAACCTGCTTTTTTAACAACTGCTTTCCACATGTTGACTTCAGACTTTGTACTAGAGATGTTTACATTGCTGAAAAATTTGCAAAAGCAAATGAAAAGCCTAATAAAATATTTTCTTAAATGTTTAAGAATGTAATTTTCCTATAAGTTTCAATGTTCCACTTAATTGTTTTATAGCAATACTTAAATGCAGTCATTTCTTGTTAGGCATAATAAACATAATATGAAGTTGCATCAAAAGACGAAAACATACTACCATGAAACAAAACCCCTGTGACTCCTGTGATTCTTAGGAAATCACATTTGGCATAAACTTCATTTCTTCCAAGTTTTGTTAAAAAGTCAATAGCAAAAATTAAAAATATGAAGTATACCTACAGCTCCACAGGCCTGTAGGTCCACTTCCATGTCTCAGTGTCTTGTAAAAGTGTTAGGCCAAGTTCCAACAGGGATTCACTCTCTGCTAGAACTCCAATCCCCCCAAGAGCATTAGGCTTAGTGCCAGCATTCATTTACTCTTGTAACAGCTTAAATTAACTTCTGTTACATTCAATATAAACCCTGTCTTACCATTTTAGATAGAGTAAGAGTTGAGAGATGGATTCAGTCATCCAGTCTGAGGGCCACCCATCATGCTCGTCTGTCTTTCAGGACTTCAAATGCTGCGTAAACTGAATTGGGAAGGCGACCACCAGCCATTTGTGAATAGGAGGAGCTGGCAAGCCACCTTTTATATACATGACCTCATTTCACAAGAAATAACATGGAGGTGGTCTGACTTACTTAGCCATATGTACATTTCACAGTAAGCTCCAACAAAAAATAAGATTTTAATAGAAAAGGTACTGTGCTAAAAATATTCTGGATACTTTCCTAGAGGAGCTGAACAGACAAGGTAATTTAAAGACAGGAAATATCACTGCTTGCGTTTGCAGGTGAAAAACTGGACCATAGATTGAATTTTCCCCAGAGTCAGACAGAAGACTGAAACGGAAGTGCTCACAATGCCAGTCCTTCTTTAGCCCCCTCAAAATTGCATCAGTAATCTTAAGAATATCACTTATATTCTACTTTAGACATGAGTGCAATCTGTCTGTGATTACAAGGAAAATACTCTGCAGCAGAAAAGTGATATAAACACAAGGAAGACAAGTTTTGTTAAAAGTGATAAACTGAAATGTTGCACACTTTTGAAAACTACAAGTCCTTGCACACTTTTGAAAACTACAGGGTGATTGGATAAAACTAGACAGTTGTTAAAGTTGACCAGCTGATACCTTGATCTCTTTCCAGAGTCTCAAAAGTCCTGTACCAAGGTCATTTATGGTGGAGGTTGGGAGTTGACCAGGGATTTCCAAAGCTGCTTCCTATGCTAGAGAGACTATTATTCATAGACTTGTAGAATAGTTTGAGTGGGAAGGGACCTTTAAATGCCATCTAGTCCAAATCCCCTGCCATAAGCAGGGACATCTTCAACTAGATGAAGTTGCTTAGAGCCTCACTCAACCTGACCTTGAATGCTTCTGTAATTTCTACCCATTCCTCCTCCACAAGAAAGCAAACAAACAAAAAAAACCCCAAGCAAATAACAAACAGATGAGAGATCTGTTTCAAGGAAGCTGAAATATCTTCCTCTGATTAAGAAGCCTTAAGATGACAATGTGCTGTTAGTTTATAGAAAGTCCAGTTATTGTATAACATTTGGAGGTGATGAAAAAGGAACTAATTACCAGAGAGTCAACACTCATCCACTAGTAAGACTGAAAATAAATGTGAACATTTTGTGGCTAGGTAACACTATTCAGCTCATAAATAAGAGTTCACAGCAATCTTTGCATTTAGGAGCTCGGCTATAAATATAGCTTATCTTTAAATATTTTCAACTTGCTAAAGTTACTTGAAAGCTTATCATAATAGAGTCCATTTAAAAGGAAAAGAATTAAAATTTATCTAAGATACGTGTTCCCAGACACCTCTCACAGCATTAATTTATATTGACCTTTCTAATACACTGTTTTCCAACACTGTTCCTATGTAGTTAGCTGAAAAACACCTTGCTGGCTTACATAACAACTTCGCTTAAGCTTCAGAAGAACTACTTTCTTAAGTCAAGTTGAAAATTCAGAGAAATAAGGTGAAAGCAAAATTCTTATTAAAAAAAAAAAAAAAAGAAGATACTGGTAATAGGAAAGATTTTAAATTACAGTTTTTAAGTTTGCAGTGACCTTCTTGTGGTAAATATATGATTCATAAATGGTACACAGACTGTACTGCTTTTATGTGAATAAAAAATGCAAGTCAACCTGGTACTCTCTTGTGAAGGAACATGCATTTTTATTTTTTTTTAATTTGAAAAGTATATTCGTTACAGCTCTCCAGGTTAGGCTGTAGGTCCCAGTTTTGTGATGAGTTACATATAGTATGCTTAATTTTAAGCATTTTGAAATGTTCTGTGGTCTGAAACATGACTATTCCTGCTGCATAAAATTAACTGTATACATAAATCTTTGAAGACTGGGGACTTTCTTGCTATTAGATGAGAACTGTGGTTCAACTGCTGTTTTATCTTTTGATGATAAGATCCCATGGCACTTTTGGAACAATAATAGAGGTTCCCTGAAAGCATTTTAAGTAATAGAATTACGTTATGTGCTTTAGTGGTTAATATTTTCCTCATGGTTCCAGCTGAATAAGTTATACTTAATTTTTCTTTCCTTCCAAATATTCTTCTTTAGTGTTGCTAGCACTGGTTAAAAAGATAGAACATATCTGAGTGAAATCCTTTTTACGTGTATCTTTATATACATACATGTATATGCACACATTTATGCATGTATTTTGCCTATACTGTATTAATCATAAGATTTCTTGAAATGTTATTACCAGTGCTTTCCATGTAAATATAAAATTTTATTGTGGGGGCCTTACTGTATTTCAAGGAGCGTTTCTTCTCTTTTCTTCCATTCTTTGAAATTAACATGAACATTGCCATCAATTTTAATTATACCACTATTTCCCCTTAGTTTTATAGGAAGAGTTGGCAGCAGTAACTATAGTTAAGGTTGCCTAACACTTTCCACTGTACAGATTCTATACTTAATAAGAAAGAGGGATAGAAATTGCACATAAGGGTACAATAAAACAAGTCAAGATTAGCAAAGTTAATTTTATCTGTGTTACTTGAAAAACCAGAAGGATTTATTAGGGACTGTGACTCTATATTTTTAAATGCAATTTGACTGATATAATTGTAAATAATTATTGTTATGTAGTTCAAAAAATACAATAAAGGGGGCAAAGACATTACTTCACAGTATTACTAAAGAAACAATTATAGAATTATCAGTATTGTAAGCTGTAAAATCTATTTAAAATATATGTTTTCTGGAAATGTTGAAGTAGAAGCAGCATTGTATGCCTTCTTGCTTGCTTCTTTTCCCACACTGCTGTCTAAAGCTACTATTAATAATGCTTTGTAGTACTACTATGATTTATTAATGAAAGTAATCTTAAATTATAACATTTTTAATACCACTGAAGATGGTGAAGTGTATGTAATTATTTCTTTGAAAAAGGAAGGAATTATAAAATTCTAAATTACTGTTTTCTGTAGTGTATTTCATTATTTTAAGTAGCGTTTACTTCTTTTTCTGAGAGTACTATTTATAATCTTTGGTTACACATATTTTTGTGTAAGCAGTAGAAGGCATGATTATTTTCCAAATATGTTTGTTTAGTTGTGTAGTAACTAAAATTAGTATTAGGGTCTGATCTAAGCTAATAGCACAAGTGTGTGGTGGACACATACCTTCACTATAAAAGGTTCTGTGATTCTTTCATGAAAAAGTTGAAAGTCCTAATACAACGTTCATTGTGGTCAGCTGAGTCTGTTTCCATAGATGTCTGCATTTGGCTCTTACAGAGTTGAAAAATAGCTGTAATATTTGTGTAAATATTGTGGGTATTCGTGGTATATTTGCTAGCGAGGGATTCTTTAGACATCAAAAGGGACTGTTGGAGCCACTGTTGGAGTGATAATGGCACTAATAAAAATCCTTGAAGCAACTGTGGACAAAGCTGCTCTTTGGGGAACAGTCCCAACTTGGCACTGTTCAGGCAGGAGCTCTTGGCTGAGAGAATTTCCAGTCCATTACAGGACCCTCTTCTAGAAAAGGGAAGGATCTTGAGGGAACTTGGGGGAGTTGGTACTCTGCGGTATCTGAATTGCATGTCTCCAAGGAGGCATAAGCTATACCAAGAGCAAAAAGTCAGGATACACAGACTGGCTAATGTTCACAAGGCTTAGGGAGTCTCCTGTTCATATGGCATTCAAAGTGTTTATGGGTCTCGTATTCCTGCAGCTTAGGTGTAGCCTGCCTGTATCTGGTCTGTAAGGGAGAGATTTAGTCGGAGGAGCTCACAGCACAGCCAGGATAGCCATGTGGTGCTGGTTCTGGTCCTTGAGCAATCTCTCTTTCATGCAGCACAAAAGATGTACCCCTACAAGTATTAGTCAGTATCTAGGACTTGATTCCTGAGGAAAGGGGACTCAGTGTTACATATGGTGAGACTAATCCATGTGTAACAGAGGTTTGTGTAGAAAGGGAAAGGTATGTAAGACAGGCTAAGATTCTTCCAGCTACAAATAAATGTCTACGTATGGGTGTCTACACCTGAATTAATTGCCTTATGCTCTCATTATAGTCAACAGGGAGAAGTATGCATCTCTGTCACGATTTGTCTTACTCTGAGATAAATGTTCAAAGTGGCTTAGATGAATCTCAGTCAAAGAAATACCCATTTCAGTCTTTTGGCTATAAGAGGAACTGAAATGATTTTAGCTCAGCTGTAAATATCTACACTGTAAGCTGCTTTTATTTACTGCTTATGATTGTTGCAGAGATTCTTGAAAAGGAACTCCTGCAGATCTGGATATCAAACTTGCTGCATACATACACACTACGCTGTCAGAATTGACAACAAAGGAGATAGTCAGACACAGTTTCATCATGGGGTGCCACAGGTGGAAGCATGGATGTGTTACTCCAGGGTGCCACTGAGGAAAGAATGTCTTATTGCTGCTGCATGGGAGAAGTGATATCCTCTCCACCTAAGTACTAAGTTGTTACTAGGCTTATGAACATCTGTATTTGGGAAGGCTGGAATTTGCATCTCCTTAATGTGTTGACTTGGATGAAAAATACGCATATCCTCTGTCAGTTCAGATGTGACTCTTACCTGCTGCAGAAAGACCTCACAAAGGTAGATGGCCCAGTGTTCCAAAGTCTACCTGCCTACTTGCTGTTATGCTTAGCTGGGTGGGGCTTTAAGAGTAAGAAGGGGGCAACTGATGAAAACAAGCTGTTTATTATTCTCCACAGCAGCAAGAGAGACTGCCATTTTGACTCAGAGGACCAAAGGTCAGTTTGAAGCCTCTCACACTGTAAGCCCTGAGAAGGTTTGGAAAGCTGTGGCAGCAGTGGAGGACTGAGGACCACCAGCAGAGCCTATAGTTAACCTGCTGGAAACCAGAGATTGTGCATGGTGTGATCTTTCCCCAGATCTGCCCATGACAGCTGTCTGTTATACCTGATAACATCCTGGCACCCAGAAGAGCCCACTAATCTTAACAGACCTGGATGAATGAAGTGGAAGGCAAGTTTTAGGAATAAGTATTGCATTATTGTATTGAATAAATTATAGGTTAGCAGTTGTTGTTACAAAGTAGGATCTAAATGACTTAACGCCCGTGCAGTCTGTGTCTCTTCTCCTTATTTCAGTCTACTCTGATCCTTAATGTCTTTTTATATAAGCTCCATTTCAGTCTAAGTGATACTGTGTGTATTCATCAGCTAGCTTTAATTGCTGATCATCAGAAATGCAGCTAGCACTGGTAGTTGGTGAGGTATCAGAGTCCCTGCAGGGGACTCCACTGCTCTGAAGGGTTAGTGTACCTCATTAAGGACTCGGTCTTACAGCATCTGTGGAGGGTCTATAGAGGTCGATTGCCTTCTTTTGGTACCATGAAATGCCATAGGCTGAAATTATTTGTCTAAGATCTTAAATCCAGGCAGTGACAGAGCTGGAAACAATTGTTGAAGGCAAAAGCTATTTGTAACATTTTCTGCAAATGCTGCATTATTTGGATGGTTTCCAGTTGATTACTGCAAATTAAAAAAAAAAATAATTTTACATTACTGAACTTTTGGGGTCCACATTTGATTTTAAGTCGAAGGATGTCTGTGTCTGTCTTACACTACTGCTTATCCACTGTCTTACAGCCATTTTACATATAGTTTTAAAATTTTCCTAACTGTAAGTCCACTGATTCTGATTTGTTGCAATTTACATTCTGAAGAAACAGGACAAACTATGGTCCAATAAAAGCAAGTATCAGAAGGTGTAATAAAATGATGGCTAAAGCATGGTGGGCATCTCTACCGTTAACTTTATGCCTTATTTAGTGCACCTTATTCTAGTTCCTTTGTATCTAAATAAAACAAGTTAAAAGTCCCTTATAGTTAAATGACACAAGTTAAGATTCCCTAAGATTCTGAGACAATCTCTAAGATTTTAAGATCAAAGTTTTAATCTGGCAAAACTATTCTGGACTTCAGTCCAGAACTTACCTTTTGTACTTCTATGTACACTTGATAGTCTAAAACTTAACCTGCCTTACTCATCATCTTTGTACCCTAGCCTTAGACATAGCTTAGCCAAAACAAATAGTGAATGCCCTGCAGAAGTGGTTTTAGATTCCATAAAGTTTTCTCCTTTCTGTGAAAACTGTGTTATCCTTAGTCATAATCTGAACCATATTTTGACCCCAAACCAGCAAAATGCCACATCATTACACAGTAGTATTAAAAAACCCGCTAGGCTGCTCTTAAGGATTATGTTAAACGTTTTAATTAGTTAGCATTTCCTTTAGTAACTTACTTTTTTCAAAGCTGTAAGTTTGTTCATTAACCAGCATACCACATACCTGGCTAATTTGGATGCCCACATATAATTGATACTATGGGTATCATACAGACTTTTTTCATGTAGGCTTTAGGAATTTGGGACAGTTCTCTTCAATGTGATGAGTGACTAGACTATATGCTTATAAATTTCAAAATTTATGTCAAACTGGAATAAGTTTGAAATAGACTGGAAAAAAAAAGGATCAGAATGGTAAAATGATCCTCCCAAGTTGCAGACATGGCTTAAAATCAACAAGTACAATAAATACAGGTTCTTATGCTGAGGAAGGAGGAATCACACAAAAATAAGACAGACAAAAAAAATCCCCACAAAACCAAAAAAAAAACAAACCCAAAACCTTTTGTAGGAGAGGAATCTTAAGTGAGATGCTTTCCAGAAACCTGAACTAGTTTAAACTAGTTTACTGTATCCGATTTGAGACATTAAACTTTTAAAACCACAAATAAATAGAAGTGAGTTCAGTGAAGTGCAACAGTGACATGAGGAAAAACTGCCATTTAGTTTAGTCTAGACAGTGGAAAATAGAGGAGGGAAGTGCTGACATCTTCCAGTATGGAAAAGACTTTTCTAAGAATAGTGGTCAGTTGTTCTTGAGTGGCCATTTAGGGAAAAGCAAGGAGAATCAGCTTAATTTCCAGGTTAGAAAAAACCTTTTCATTATGAATATAGGGAAGCAGTGGAACAAGCTATGTAGAAGGGCTGCAGAATACCCTTAATGGGAAATTTTCTTCTGGGCAAATCAGGTAACTATTCTGTTGGACTCTTCTTTACATGTTTCATTCTGCTCCAGTGTTGTAGTTTCTGAAAATGATCTCTTGAGATCCCTCTAGCCCTAAATTTCTGTGATTTGATGAAACCTGTACATAGATGTGCAAATGATTTGACATTGATCTTTAAAGATTTCTTCCCTAATGAAAATGAAAAGAGAAAATTCTGGATGATAGTCTAGCCCTTAGTTTCATTTCTTGTATTAAATTTTGAAGTATGAAGATTATAGTATTAGTTTGGTTTGGGTTTGTTGGTTTTTGGTTTTTTGGGGTTTTTTGTTGTTGTTGTTGTTGTTGCCAGATACAGTTGGGTTTTGTTTGATTGTTTGTTGGAATTTTTTTTATCTTAAGGTTTCTATCAAAATGGCATAAATAAAAAGTTTCTCCCCCTAGAACCGCTGTAAGTAATTCCAGGACATCCATAAACAGAAGTCATACAGCTTGGTTCAGGTGATTGAGTTCTCGGCCAAAAGACAAGAATGCCATTATTTGCACTTTACATTTCCACTGGTTTATCTGAGTCCTTTGCTGTGTCATTAAAGTCATATGCCCTGCCTTCTCCTATGAATCCTGGAGTTATAATATTGATACTTTAAAATACACCACCAAATTGTCATATAGGTAATAATATTATGTGTTAGGTTTATGGACACAAAGTAAGGGTTTGCTGTCAGCCACATCTTTCATGCTAGCAAATCAGGAAAATGGTAAGATGTTTACTTAGAGAACATATCTTGCCTGGTTTCTCCATACTTGATATTACCTTGGCAGTTATGAAAGTAGAAATTACTGCTATTGTTTTACACAAAAACAGATTCTGCAAGAGAAAATTTTACATACTTTGGAACATTTTGTAGTCTTCAGAATCACCCCCGTTTTCCCTGCCACCCAAATTATTTTAAATTGTAAGTAGTTTTGCAAAGCTGTTAGCATTAGTTTCTCAGCTTACCCAATTTTTTTTTCACAAGATATTATCTATGATGAATCACAACATCTTTTGTTAATGTGGTTATAAGAGCATGAAAGCTGTCAGGTATCATTTGCAACTTTTTCTCCTTTAGATTCAGCACTCTTTCTGAAAAGCTAATTTTATAAGTAGGGAATCTTAAGTTACAATCAAATTTATTATGTTTACCAGACTTGAATTTCAGATGAGATACCATTAAAATGTACTTGAAGAGGAAAGAATGGAACTGCCAGTGGACTTTGAATTAGCAGCCTGAAAAATTACTAATAATGTTGTGATCAAGAGTGTTATGATGATAAGAGAAGGAAAAGGAATTCTGTTTGTCTTTCTCTGTATCTTTTACATGTTGTGCAAGCTGAAATGAAGACTAGAATCTCAGCCCAAAGCTTCAGTTGAGGGGAAGAAGTGTCCTCGTTTTAGATTTTTCCGTGACTGCAATTCTACCTACAAATCTTTAAATTGCTGCTAGAGAAGTAGATGCTGTTGATTATCTGAATATGGAAGCACTTGCCTCTGTACATTGCATACCAAACGCTGGGTGAAGTTTGTGCTTGGAAGGTTCTGAATCAAGGTTTTCATATCAGAAGGAGCTCAATAAAAGGCCAAAACCAACCAACAAAAAACAAACAAACAAACAAAAACCAACACAAAAAACAACCAACAAAAAGCAGTCTTTTCCTGATGCTGACATTAGTCTGCTCTCAGTCTTGGTCTCTTAACCAAGTCTGTGGCACGGATCATGTTTTATTTACAGATATATATTAAGGCAGCCTTTTATTTTGTGATCACATTACTTGCATTTGTACTGTAGAGATTTTTAATTCTGAAAGGTGCTGCCAGCTTTTGTGTACACACTTTAAGTAGAGGTTTTGTTTTTCCCAAGGACTTGTACTGACTTTCAGATATTTAATATCTGAAGTTGTGGTTCTCTTTGATTCATCGTCTGTTAAAGAATGTTGGCTGTACCAAAACTGGCAGAACGGTTAAACAAGAACAAAAAGCAGCATTCCAGAGAACCAGGATATCAGAAAATATTCCTTTCTTGAAGGTGCATTGCCACCTAGCAAATACTGAGAATAATGGTCACACAAATAGAAAAAATAAAATTCAAAAGGCCTGTGAAATTTTGCTTAATTTTGAAAATCTTAATTGAAGAAAGAGCTTGAGGTTTGAGCATTCCTACCGAGCTCTTTGTGCAAAGGGGATTGTCTCTGTAGGGATGTGGCACATCATCGGCAGGACAGAGTAAGTCAATTGTTCAGCTGGCTCTGCTGTAGCTCTAACCCTCCATAGCTGAGAATGTTCACATCAGGAAGGGGAGTAGAAGGATGATAAATTAACTCCTTCTGGCATTTCAGAAGATGTGTATGCTGCAATGCAGAGCCCTTGGTGCTGAAAGTAGCTTTGACAAAGAGGTTATGGCACAGGAGCCATAGCTGACACGAAGATACAGGGTCTTGCTCTAGAATGCCATGTTCTTTTAGTCTCTGTTTTACACACATAATTCTTTGAGGAATCTCATTGTTTGAGGATGATGAATTTGGTAAGAAAAATGGAAGAGGATCAGATTGTTACACAAGAAGAACTAAATGAACTTTCACTAGAAGGGTACAAACAACATGAAATAATGTAATATCCAGTGCAAGGTTACTGGTATTATTATTAAGGGCAAAATACTAGAATTTCTGCTCTGAGTGATTAAGAGCTTAAAGACTCCATTCATGAATGAGTATTTCTTGCTCCAGTCATCAGACATCTACACCAAAGCATAACTAAGATGAAAAGCAAGGCTGTGATGGAATGTGGAGCTGATGAGATAGCTCCATACTGAGAGCAGAACTGGAGATGAAATCAAAGATGACTGAATTGAATTGACTGCACCTCCCTGAAAAGGTAAAGAAGCACAGAAGGGTAAAGCCTTTCAATAATTATAAGAAATTAGAGGTAAAAAACAAGACCCAGAAGACAAAATGTGAAAACAGCTCACATAACATTGCAATCTCACGGTTTATGCTGTCAGCAAAAAGAGATTGGATTAATTTCTGCAGACTCAACGGTAATTGCCATACGGCAGCAGTTAGTACTATTGAAATGCTGGAACTGATGGTAACCAACCAGGCTGTAGTGACTCAGAACAGATGTCCTCAGAAAAGCATGAGACAGCATTCTGCAATGTGAAAGAAATCCTTGCCTGTAAGTCTAAACTGATGATTTGTTTTGTGGACTGGGACATGTATCTCCCCTGAGATAGGAATTTTAGCTTTTCCCTTGTTTAATGTCAATAGATACCAGTCTGGTCCTTAGTGAAGCTGGAACAGTCTTTGTAAATGCAGCCTAGAGGATATTAATTTTCAGCAGTTACATATGTTCTAAATATCAGCATTAGGACTAGCAGGGACTAGCCTGCATTTTTCAGTATATTCAAGGAGCGCAGTGTCATGAACAGTTCCTCTTTAGCTCAGTGTGAATTCCTGTTTTGTTATGATCTAGGCATAACTGACCTTGAGCTGAGCTGTTTATATTCCTTCTTGGAGTAAGACTGTTCAAGCTTATGCAGTTCTTTACCATCGAGCAGTTTTAACTGAAGCCACTTACGTGAAGTTACCTCAGGAGGTTTGAGGTTGCTGCCTAATATTTGTCCAGTGGACAGAAGTAGGATTTGAACTTCCAGTCAGCCAAGGGTGGCTGAAGTCCTGAGAGTCAAAAAACCCACATTCAACCCCAGTGAGGAAGAATACTGGAACACGCAATAACTGTAAGCTTTATGCCCATGCTCCCCATCTAAAGTGAGGGGGAAGGAGGCAGACTGTGATCTCTGTGTTTAATAGGGAAAGGAGTAAAGGCTGTGATCTCTGTGCTTAAATGCTGTTCAAAAGATGCGAAAAAAAATTGTCATTTTACAACCTTTACTTAGAAGTAGTTTATCTAAGGACTGCTCTTGAAGGGAATTGCTAGTAAGGCTAGGCTGGAAGGCCAGTTACAGGCAGAATTTAGCATTAAACTAATGTTCCTTGTCTTGTGTTGTATATTGCATACAGGTTTGCTGCTGTCTTGTCTGAACCAGCTTTTCTTCTCACTTTGCTTAAGAAGAATAATGTGAATAAAAAGGTACCATGAATAAAGTACCATGCTTATCAGCCTTCTTGGCAGCTCACGTCTGTTCTCCATAACCTGGCAGGGCTACCCCAGTGACTACCCAAATACTCTATAAAGCAAAGATCATAACTGTATATCCTATGAAATAGGAAGCCTTTCATGATTTATACTTGGGTGATGTCATTTTCAGAAGAGCTAAGGAGGTATAAAGTGATGTAAAGCAAGTATTTTAAATTTTCACATGTGACAAAAAATGCCACAGATCAATGAAAGTGTCATATCGCTATGGAAAGATGAAGCCAGGAAATTAAAACAATGGAAGCTTAAAATCAGGCACTGAAATCCTTACCCTTACTTAGGACATAAGTAAGTAAATAGTTAAAGACTTTGAAGAGTCACAACAACCCCATAAAACACTGCAGAGGGGTGGAAAAGGACCTGGGAGTGCTGGTTGACAGCCAACTGAGTATGAGCCAGCAATGTGCTGAGGTGGCCAAGAAGGCCAATAGCATCCTGGCTTGTATTGGCAGTAGTTTGGCCAGCAGGACTAGTACAGTAATTGTCCCCCTGTACTCAGCACTGGTGAGGCTGCACCTTGAATATTGTATTCAGTTTTGGGCCCCTCACTACAAAAGAGACATTGGAGTGCTGCAGAAGGTCAACAAAGCCTGTGAAGGGCCTGGAGTACAAGTCTGCTGAGGAGTGGCTGAGGGAACTGGAGGTGTTTAGCCTGGAGAAGAGAAGGCTCTCTACAACTACCTTATCACTCTCCACAACTCTCTACAACTACTCTCCACAACTACCTGAAAAGAGGTTGTAGTGAAGTGAGTGTTGGTCTTTTCTCCCAACTAACAAACAATAGGACAAGAAGAAATGGCCTCAGGTTGTGCCAGGAGAGGTTTAGATTGGATATTAGGAAAAATTTCTTCACCAAAAGGGTTGTCAAACATTGGAACAGGCTGCCCAGGGAAGTGGGTGAGTCACCATCCCTGGAAGTATTTAAAAGATAAATAGATGTGGTGCACTTAGGGACATGGTTTAGTGGTGGACTTGGCAGTGCTGAGTTAGTAGTTGGACTTGATGATCTTAAAGGTCTTTTCCAACTGAAATGATTCTATGATTCCATGAAGAGATCTAAATGGACCTGATTTTCCATATGTACTTTCTGAAGTTCACTTACTGAGCCCTCATATGAGGCATCTTCAGAGTTTTTGAATTTAATTGCCCAAAAAGAGACACCAAAGTGCAGTTCTGAGAATCTTAGCCTTTCAGTCTTAATTTAGGCTCTGGTTTGTTGTTTGGTTTTTTTTTTTTAATATTTGCCCTTGGCCTTATAAACAGCATCATTTCAAATCATTTCAGTAATGGAAGTTATTTGATTCTCTGTTCCTGAAGAGAGAAACTCCACTTATAAAACATCCTTATAAATGACAAACTCTGTTCAAGTATATTACCAGTATGCTGTTATTTTTCAAGTGTGGCATTTGTGTGTCTTAGATTTATTTTTACCTTTCAGGAATGCTATGAAATAAGCTTCATTCTCACTGTTAAGTTAATAGACAACTCTAATGCCTCAACTTTTTAATAGCTTTGGAATGCAGTATGTTTGAAATATTTGATAGACTCTGCATTATATAGACTTTGCTTACACCCAAGGGAAATTGCAAATATAATAATAGCTACAAGATTCACTCTTCTTGTCTGAATACTTTATATAGATGTTTAAAATGACTAGACAAAAAATTATGAAAGCAGCACATGACTCAAATTGTAAATAAAATATGGGAACTACTGGACCAAAATCTGCATCCCGTAAAAACTTAGTGACAGTCAAGTCTCCAGAGAGGTTAATTCAAAAACATTTACTAAGGACTTAGTCCTCACACTTACACATTTGAGAGTCAAGTATTTTGAGCAGCTGGGCTGCAAAGTCCTTCCAGAAATTCAGTGAGTGACTCACTAAATGTTTAAGCAGTTCTCAGATATTATACTCATTTGCCTGTGCTTGGTGTACCTGGGCTTTTTGTCATCTGTCCTTGACGATGATTTCCACAGTTTTCCATTGTTATGGAAACTGCAGGCAAGAATGGCCCACAAATTCTGAGTATTTGCAATGAAGAACTAACTGTAAGGGTGTGGTTTAGGTTTGGGTTTTTTTTACATGAGGGAAAAAAAGACCAAATGTGTGCTTATCTTCTGCTCATATCAGTTGTCAGAGCTCCAGCAATGGGGTCATGTTGTGGCAGTTTACTTGAGCTCCATTCTTTTTTGAGGAACTGGGTTTGCAGAGTTGTCACCGTTACTTCACTGGAAGACACAACCAGAAAACATGTACTCTAAAGAAGGAAGCAAGCTTACAAACTCTGTATGTCAGAGCTCTGCTTAGCAGCTCTCAGCAGGGCAGCAGAACCAGGTCCCAGATACAGAGCTAGAATGATCAGATAATTACAAGAATACAAGCTATGAATTCCAGAAAGGTCAAACAAATTGATTCTGCTTGTTCATATCAAGATTTATACAAATAGCATAACATGAGACTTGGCAAGATAATTTTCCTTCAGTTTTGCCATGTGTTTCTTCACAAGCCTGTCCCCCATTAAAAAAAGCAGGATACCTAATACTAGAGGTCTGTCTGATGTCTCAAGATGTGCATGCGTAGTTCTGTTGGCTGCAGTGCTACTGCAGTAAGGGCAAAGTAGTCAGTGCCAATTTGTCTGCATCTGCAGAAGTGAGTTCTCAGTGCTTGGTTGTGCTATAAGGCCAGTCCCTGAGAAACCCTGACAGTAAATGTAATTCTCCTTCTCAAATCTAGAGCAGTGTTTAAAGCGGAGGAAGCACAGGAACCTCCTGAACAGTTTCTTCCCCCGTTGCTTCTCAGTGATTTCACTGCAATGCCTAGAAAAAGCAAAGCAGTTCAGGCAGCATCTATTTCTGGTGTGAAATGCTAGTTGTGGATTCCCAGTGTTGATGCGTTTTTCAGACCCTCTGGTGAATTTCTAAGATCTCTTGGAATAACAGCTGCTGAGGGGGGCGGGAGTATTGGAATCCCCACTGTAGATTTCAGGTTTGCAGACTTTGATGAAATCTCTAAACAACAGGTTGGGAAAGTTGTTTTTTATCAAGAGCAGCTATGAAGGCAAAGAAGCAAACTCTTTGTCAGTAAAGAGCTTTTCATCTCCTTGTCATATTTTTCTGAGAAATGAAGGGTAGGAGAGGAGTAGAGACTCTTTTCTGTTCAGCTTCTCTGTAGAGAGGTACACCAATAAAGATACAGCCTGATACTCAGAAGTGCATTGGTGGTCCTCACAAAAGCAGTGCCTTGAGAGCCAGAGGGTGGGAGGGAGAATTATGCTGGGTAGTAGCTCAGAACTGCTGTTGTGTTGGTTTTTTTCTTCCTTTTCTTGAAAGCCTGTTTTTTTCACATATTTGAAACCTAGAAGAGACCACTGTTACCATTGGTTAAATCCCTGTGTAACTTCAAACATAGTTTGCAGCTGTGCATGACAAAGATCTGGAGGAGAAAAACTCTTTATCTGAAACACCTTAGTAGTTCCTAGGTCATAGGCATTTTCAGTTCTTCACCAGCATATGGGATAATATATGAAATGCTTTTCATGTCTCGGGACAGCATGTGAACAGATTACACTGATGTCAGTTTGTACAGTGCAGAACCTTCTCTCCACCTTCACCTTGCCAATGTAGTAATTCGCTAAGAGTTGACAATGTTAGGACTACAGTCTGACCACTGAGGAAAGAGCACTGAATACCTTGAGATGATGAATGCCATCGAACATAAAAAGTCTAACCAACATCATTTAATGGCATGTGACGTCTGTGCATCAACGCTCCTCCATGTTAATGTCTTAACTATCATTCGATTTTGTACTGGGGTCAAACGTTTTAGTTGCACACAGCATTAGCACAGTTAGCCAAGGAATCAAGACTTGAGATAAGCTTGTGATGCAGTCTCCATGGTTAAAACTGTATTCACCAGAGCTATATAATGGTCAAAACCTGTATACTTCTCTGGTATGCTACAAGGTCCATTATATGAACGGTCCACTGCTTGCTGTATCTGTGGTGATGGTCACATTGCAGGTATGAATGAATTTAGCACTGATTGGTTCTACAACACATTTGACATACTGTACACAAAATTTAGGTTCCTTGACCAGTTCCTGGAGAACTGATCTGACAGCAAATAAAAGCATGCCCCTGGGATTCTTCTGTCTGAAATCATTTTGATAACCTGCCTCATGTGAGCTGCACATAACACACTGCATAAACCCACTCATTAAGCCCATTTTCTATCATCCTTTAGTTCAGGTTGATACTGCCTAAGTTTCCGATAATGTTTGTAATGTGTATAATAATTTTTGTCTCCTCAAGGAAAAATAAGACTTTTGCACCTGCTGGGTGCCCGGTAAGAGGCTACATAGATCGAGACTTCAGTTTGGAGAGAAGTCTGAGAGCAAAGAGTAAGGTTTACAAAATCATTAATGGAGTATATCAAGTGAATGAGTAACTATTGCTCACCTGTTATTCAACAGCAGAGGGATTAGGATGTTTCCAATTAAGCTAATAGGAGATTGGTGTGAAACTAATAGAAGATAGTTCATTTTTATACAAAGAGTAATGAACTCCCACAATCTGTTGTCACAGGAGACTGTGGAGGCAGGGTCAAAGCAGGGTTAAGCAAATTCAGGGACACCAGGTCTATAAGCAGATAATAAAGACAGTATGCAGGGTAGTACCTTCTAATATCCCTCATCCAGTGGTTGTGGTTGCTGGAGGGGAATGAGGGGATCAGACTGCACAAAGTAGCCATGAATAGATGTGTTCCCTAAATGGTGTTTCCCACTGCCGCTATCATAAAGGTAGTCACGTAGCTGTGTCCCAGTCTGCTATAATCATGTTCTTATGTTCTTACATTAGCTGGAGAATTAAACAGGTCAGACACTGTCTCTCAAACTGAAAATATGGCACGCATTTTCCATGACTTTCCACTCTGTCCAAATGTAAAGCATTCATTCTCACACTTTTGCCCGGTTCCTTTAGAAACTTACTCACAAATAGCTTACACATAAAATGGCAGTCCTCTATGGGGAATGGCTTAGTAATCTTACACTCCCTCAGCTCCCCACAGTTACTGACTTCTCCGGAGCAGCCCCTTTCCTCTCCATACAAGAGGGAAGGGTCTCTGGTCTTGCTGTAAAAGCAGGAAGTTCAGAAGGAAGAAGCCGAGATTCTAGTCAGAGATGCTTTTGATTGGTCAGTCAAACGGAAAACATTAGTACATACCTAGGGTAATTATTTGAAGAAAATGGTTATATTATTTTCTGTCCCAGCACATTACTGAATCAGAGTGCAATTACATACTGTTGAGTTATTGGTGGAATAGCAGCAGAATGATTAAGGAAATCAAAAGGCAAAACTATGCAAAATATGTTAGTTATCAACAAAGTAATTGGGTGGCATTTAAAAGAATGAAACGGACATAGGCATGCAAAATATTACAAAGGATTATAATAACTGTAGCAGAGAGTGGAGGCTTCCAAGTGACTGCATTCCAAATGAACTGATTACATTCACTACTGGCAAACACAGGACTTTCTCATCACTACCCAACTTCAGGGAACCCCAACAAGAGGGGAAGGTCACCCCGGAGGTGTCAGCATTTCCCAAAGAATGGGAAATTATAAATGAGAGTGAGAGGAGGAAAGCTTTAGAGAGGAAGAAAACAAATTCTGAATTCTGTTAGATGGATAACAAGCTGTATGTCATAACAAGGATAACTCTTAAGCCTGCTGTGGTTCCTTGGTTACACCACCAATCAGAGCAAAAATCCAATATATAGTACTGAAAATAATTTTTTAAATGGGGAGAGAACAGAAGTATAAAATTGATTTACAAAATGGGGAAAAGTGATAGATTGAAGCTGAATACTACTGTAGAAAGTCAGACACTACAAGTTTATAACGAAATGCAAAGTTCCTAAAACATAACTTGTAAGGAAAGAATTTCTAGTGATGGTAAAAGATCTTTCATTAGATGGAGATAATACATTTAAAATAATGTAGGAAAAGACCAAGTTTTTACTGATTTGGATCTGAGAAGATGATGGAGATAGTGATACTGAAATATTTTCTAATTAATAAAAAAGGAGAATTTTTAGTAAACACAGACTAGACAATTCGAGAACTGGTCTTCCTATGGTGTGCCAGAATATGCCACACAAGCATGGATGTCCTCTCTTCCCCAAGCACAGGCTCCAGCTCCACTTCTGTCCCAACTCCACCATGGGCTCACTGCAGAGCTGCCTCCAGGTTCCTGCGTGGCCAGGCCATGCCTGAAGCACCCTTGTCCTCAGCAGTAGCAGGCATCCAATATCTGCCTAGCAGCTGGGGGTGCATAGCCCATCTGTTGCTTGGCCAGCTCTGCACAACAGGGACATTGTCAGCCACCATGACCAGTTGAGGAGATCACATCCATCAAAGACCAGTGGTGCCTCCGACTGCTCCATCTTACGAGCCTTTCGTGCTGCTTGTTGGGCCCGTCGCGCAGTGTCCTTCTCCCCCACTGCTGGCGGACTGGTGGTGGCGGCATCTTGGACGGGCGCGCTGCGTGGGGCACTCCTCTTGCTGTGCTCCCCGCCAGGATGCCCACCACACGCAGCACGCCCGGCGCTGGGCTCGGCCCCGGCCTCCTGCCCCCGTCCGCCCGCTCGCTGCAGTGGGATAGTTGAGCCGCCCCTGTTCGGGAGCTCGGGGATCGCTCACCACATGCGGCGGCGGGGCCGCCCCGCTGGCTTTGCCCGCTAGAGGGCAAGAGAGCCCTGCACAAGAGCGGCGGGGCGGCTGCCCCTGCCCCGCAGTCCTCGGCCCCACTCCTGCCCCGGGGTTCCGGCGGGGACCCTCCCTGGGGTGGCAGATACAGGTGGCCAGAGCGGACCCGGGGAGCCGGAGCCCCCGCGGAGGTGCCTTCTGGAGGCGGCAACAGCCAGGGGCCCCGAGGCCTTCACCTGGTGTCTGGTGACCATCATTTCCAGCAGGAAATGACCTGTATGGCTACGGTGCCCTAGATGAAAAGGTAATCACTTCCATCGGGAAAGCTAGTGAGGCCCTTGACCATTCCAGAAAGCAGGCATGGAGCCATCATGGAGCTGGCATGGTCACCTTCTCCATCGGAGCAAAGGCACACCAGAATGCTGCATCTGCCACAGCTCATGGAGAGTGGTAAGCAAGGCACGCACCCAGCTCCTGCTGAGCGGGGCAAGCACCAGGAGGCATCCTCTCCTTGGCCCCAGGGAGGTGACACCAGCTGGTTGCTGGCATGGGTAAGTAGCATCCAGCAGATGTTCTGGGTATGCCTTGGTTGGTATATGAATGTCACCTCC